>JAOSBN010000009.1:26132460-26144136 GCA_027563595.1 Erythroxylum suave
TTAACTATAACTATTCATTAAATAAAGTATTACTTAATTAAAATTTTCATAATTCATTAATTAAAATATTATAATTTCATAATTAATTTTAATTATTAATTAATTAAAATAAAGAAATAAATTAATTACTTACAATAATTATTAATTAATTAAAATAAAGCAATAAATTAATTACTTACAATATAGTTAATAAGATGATTATTATTAAATTATTAATTACATTATAATTAATTAAAATATTATTATTAATTAAATTATAAGTAATATATAACTTTTCATAAATTAAATTATTTCATAAATAAATACTAATTATTCATTAATTATTATTATAATTAATTAAATATAAATATGACTTAATTAATTACATTATATTACATTAAATTATTATTATTAATTTAATTATAACTAATTAAAATATAACTATTCATTAATTAAATTATTTACTGTAATAAATCAATGAATTGATAATAATAATAATAATAATAATAATAATAATAATAATAATAATAAATGTGATATCAATAAGGTAATTAATAATTATAATATTTTAATGTAAGTTTTATGAAAAAGACTGACAGCGTCGCGAGGGCGAAGGCGAGGCCTCGTGCTCGCGAGCTGGCAGCAATATCCCGGCGTCGCTTGGGCGACGGCTCGCCTTCGCGAGGCTATTTAATATAGCTATCGCGGTCACAATCGCGATCTCACCATTTGTATGGCTGGGTGGCGTGTCCACCCAGCCATTTCAAATGTCGCAATCGCGATCGCGAGCCTGAAATGACTGGGTGGACACCACCCCGCCAATGAGATTGGCGGGGTGTCCTACGTCCGGCCACCCCTATTAATTCTCTCCCATTTTACGGATTAAAATTTATTTTTGTCACAGATTAAGAATTTAGCCCCCTATAGTGGAAGAAATCAAGTGCTTGTTGGTAATGGCAAAGCCCTTTCTATCACTTCCACTGGCATATGCACACTCACTCACCATCCGAAATCTCTTTACCTAAATCATGTTCTACTTGTTCCATAAATAACTACAAATCTTCTGTCTGTTGGGCAATTTGTCACTGATAATTTATGTTCCATTGAGTTTAACCCCCTTTGGTTATGTTGTGAAGGATCTCCAAACCCAAGACACCCCTTCTCAAGGGTACATCTATGGCAACCTCTACCCAATGAGGATACCTGGCACCTTTCACAATCCAATTGCTCTTACTGCTCAAACGGTGCCTCCTGCAACGACTTAGTTATCCCTGCCATACCATAACCTCTAGTTTGTTTTGAAGTCTTTCTAATAAACATTATGTAATAAAACCCTGTACTTCATGCCTTCAATGTAAAAGTACTAGACTTCCTTTTTCCTCATCGTCTCGCACATCAACAGCTCTATTACAACTCATTCACTGTGATATCTGGGGACCATCCCCAACTTTATATCTCTCTGGGTATCGATACTTTATTATTTTTATTGATGACTATAGTCATTACACATGGATATACCCATTAACTCATAAATTACAAGCTCTTGATCAATTTCACCATTTCAAAATCACCTATGAAAACTTACTATCTACCACAATCAATGTCTTACAAACTAATTGTGCACCTGAACTCATCAAAGGTCCCTTTTCTCAATATTCATCCAATCATGGCATAATCAACCGCATTTCTTGCCCTCATACATCCCAACAAAATGGTGTTGCTGAGCACAAAATTAGGCACATCACGAAAATAGGCCTTACCTTACTCCTCCATGCCTACCTACCAAAAACATTCGGATATGAAGCCTTTTCAACAGCTGTCTACCTAATCAATCTTCTCCCTACACCAGTGCTCCTCAATAAAACACCTCATGAAGTCTTGTTCTATACCAAACCAAATCTTACACACTTAAGAGTTTTTGGATGTGCCTGCTTTCCCTTCCTTGGCTCAACACGGTCTGATAAGCTCACTCCTAAGTCCAAACCATGCATCTTTCTTGGGTATTCTTCTCAACATAAAGGTTATAGGTGTCTTGATCCTACTACAAATAAAATCCATCTCTCTCGATATGTTCGTTTCATCGAAATCCAATTTCCATACAGTGACCTCACCACTCCACCACCTCAATTACACCTACCTCCTACAATAACCTTACCATTACCACTACAAACACCAACCTCATCTCCTCGTCATCATTCATCACCACACCAACCCTTACCCAACCAATCATCTTAACAAACCCATCATCCCATGACAACTCACACTCACACAAATACCAGAAAGCCAATAAATTTTCTAGATTATGTTACCTTTCATGCTACCAATTCCTCATCTAATCCTCCTAACCCCACCTGTTATACACAAGCCAAAAAATTCCCCCATTTGGTGTCAAGCTATGTCAGCTGAACTTCAAGCTCTCCATCGACATAAAACCTGGACTCTTGTCCCACCACGACCTAATGCCAATATTGTAGGTTGCAAATGGGTCTTCTGAACTACAAGAAAACCTGACGGGATAATCGATCGTTACAAAGCCCGCCTAGTAGCCAAAGGTTATCACCAATCACCTGGCATTGACTATACTGACACTTTTAGTCCCGTCATCAAGCCAACAACTATTTGCATAATTCTCACCATTGGTCTTTCTAATTCCTAGCCTATCCGTCAATTAGACGTCAATAATGTCTTCCTTCATGGAAATCTTCATGATCCAGTTTACATGCTACAACCTCCAAGATTTGTAGATCCTCAATATGCTCATTATGTCTGTCACCTTCATAAAGATCTTTATGGATTAAAGCAGGCTCCCCGTTCACTCAATCTAAATCTGACACCTCTCTCTTCATTCACACCACTTCCACTGAAACCACCTTTATTTTTGTTTATGTGGATGATATACAGGTTACTGGCTCCTTCCAATCCTTCATTACCACTCTCATAGACAATCTACATAATACCTTCTCCATCAAAGATCTGGGTCCTCTTCACTACTTTCTTGGAATTGAAACCACAACCACACCAAATGGCTTTCTCCTTACCCAAACAAAATATACCAAAGACCTCCTTTCTCGTGTAAATCTTTATCAATCTAAACCCACACCAACTCCGATGACTCCTACCTTAACCCCTCTCCAAAAACCATGGAATCCCACTTTTCAACCCAACTGAATACAGAAGCACTGTTGGTGCTCTCCAATATATTTGTCTTACCCATCCTGATATTCAATTTGCAGTCAACAAAGTCTCCCAATTCCTGTATTGTCCTATTGATGTTCACTGGATAGTCGTCAAGCGAATCTTGCAGTATCTACGTTTCACCATCTCTCATGGTTTACACTTCACATAATCAACAACAATTACCCTCACGGCCTATTTTGATGCTGACTGGGCAGGATGTCTCGATGATCGTCACTCCACCTCTGGCTATTGTGCTTCCTTGGGCCCTAACCTTATTTTTTGGAGTGCTAAAAAACAACCTACAGTTGCTCGCTCCAGTATTGAAGCTAAATATCGGAGTATTGCACTTGCTTCAGCTGAAGTATGTTGGATTACATCACTTCTTCATGAAATTGGTCGTTCCACCCCACCACCAACACTATGGTGTGACAATCTTGGTGCCACATTCCTCATTGCTGATACTATTACTCATGCTCGCACCAAACACATTGAAATAGATATTCATTTTGTTTGTGATCTGGTCGCTAAAAAATCTCTCTTCGTCCGGCACATTTCGGCCAAAGAACAACTTTCAGATGTCATGATCAAACCCTTATCTACCACAGCTTTTCGCCAGCTACGAGACAAGCTCACTGTTGCTTCCACCTTGAGCTTGAGGGGGATGATAACACATACCTTTGATCCAGCTACAATAGTCAATTCCATGATTTCAGCAACATATTTTTAGCCTTGAAATCTTCTACTGTGTAATTATATTTCCATGTTTATACTTTCATCACTTGTATAAATAGTTGTACAAATCTCCTATAAAATACACAAAAAGGAAATTCTCTTCTTCATCTATCTTTTAGTTTTTGTTCCTACTAAAGTTGATGTCAAGACATACCAATTCGATGTACGTGTTTCATGAATGATGTGTTTTCGAATGTTAACATTTGTGTGTTCTTCTTTTAATTGGTGGAACTATTTACTGCTCTTTTGCCACGCTCAAGTGAAAAACATTAGCAGGTTATGTCATTCCAAGCCTATAGTGACAGTAAATGGAAGGTTTCCGGGACCAACAGTATATGTCAGAGAAGGAGATAGAGTTATGATCAATGTCACCAACCATGCACAATACAACATGTCGATTCACTGGTGGGATTGGTTGTTTGTGAAGATTGTGTAAGATTTTGACTTGAAATCTCTTGTTTTTTTATTTTTATGACGAGCATGGTAATGAATCACGTACACCCATGAGGGGTATTATAGTCATTATTCTTTCAATAACTACCAAAGGTAGTACAGTTTTTTAGTTTAAAAACCAAGGAACGGAAATATACATTATATGAAAGAAGAGAATAATGAAGATCTGCAAAAAAAGTTCTTTAACCAGTGGAATTATAACAAGAATCCAAGTATGTGATTTTTGTTTTGTATGCATATGGAAAGATCCTATATAACATGATCTATGTGATAATCATCACCAAACACCTTTTGACCCTTTGGTGACGATTTTGGAAAATGATCACCAAATGTGCACCAAATTATTGTAGAACCTTTGGTGACAATTTTCTAAAATCGTCAGCAAAAGTCTTTTTAGTGACAATTTTTGAAAATTGTCACCAAATGTCAAGCTTTTAGTGACGATTTTCGAAAATCGTCACTGAAGGTTCAACACTAATTTTGTAACCATTTGGCGATACTTTTGAAAATCATCACTAAAAGTAAGCCTTTGGTGACGATTTTCCAAAATTGTCACCAAAGATTCACATTTAGCGACGATTGCCGAAAATCGTCCCTGGTGACGATTTTGGAAAATCATCACCAAATGTGCACCAAATTATTGTGGAACCTTTGGTGACAATTTTCTAAAATCATTACCAAAAGTCTTTTTAGTGATGATTTATGAAAATTGTCACCAAATGTCAAGCTTTTAGTGACGATTTTTGAAAATCGTCACCGAAGCTTCAACACTAATTTTGTAATCATTTGGCGATGCTTTTGAAAATCATCACTCAAAATAAGCCTTTGGTTACGATTTTCCAAAATCGCCACCAAAGGTCCACATTTAGCAACGGTTTTTGAAAATCATCACTAAATGTGAATCCTTTGGTGACGATTTTGGAAAATGGTCACCAAATGTGCACTAAATTATTGTGGAACCTTTGGCAACAATTTTCTAAATTTGTCACCAAAAGTCTTTTTAGTGACAATTTTTGAAAATTGTCACCAAATGTCAAGCTTTTAGTGACGATTTTCAAAAATCGTCACCGAAGGTTCAACACTAATTTTGTAACCATTTGGCAATGTTTTTGAAAATCATCTTTGGTGATGATTTTCCAAAATTGTCACCAAAGGTCCACATTTAGCGACGATTGTAGAAAATTGTCACCAAATGTGCACCCTGACCATTTTTTGGTGCACATTTGGTGACCATTTTGGAAAGTGATCACCAAATGTGAACCCTTTAGTGACGATTTTGGAAAATGGTCACCAAACGTGCACCAAATTATTGTGGAACCTTTGGTGACAATTTTCTAAAATCGTCACCAAAAGTCTTTTTAATGACGATTTATGAAAATTGTCACCAAATGTCAAGCTTTTAGCGATGATTTTCGAAAATCATCGCCGAAGGTTCAACACTAATTTTGTAACCATTTGGCGATGTTTTTGAAAATCGTCACTAAATGTAAGCCCCAAAGGTCCACATTTAACGACGATTGTCGAAAATGGTCACCAAATGTAAACCCTTTGGTGACAATTCTGGAAAATGGTCACCAAATGTGTACCAAATTATTGTGGAACCTTTGGTGACAATTTTCTAAAATCGTCACCAAAAGTGATTTTAGTGACGATTTATGAAAATTGCCCCCAAATGTCAAGCTTTTAGTGACGATTTTCGAAAATCGTCGCCAAAGATTCAACACTAATTTTGTAACCATTTAGCAATGCTTTCGAAAATTGTCACTAAAAGTAAGCCTTTGGTGACCATTTTCCAAAATCGTCTCCAAAGGTCCACATTTAGCAATGGTTTTCAAAAAATCTCATGATCAAATGTGAACCCTTTGGTGACGATTTTGGAAAATAGTCACCAAATGTGTACCAAATTGTTGTGACCTTCGGTGACAATTTTCTAAAATCGTCACCCAAAGTCTTTTTAGTGATGGTTTTTGAAAATTGTCACCAAATGTCAAGCTTTTAGTGGCGATTTTCGAAAATCGTCGCCGAAGGTTCAACACTAACTTTGTAACCATTTGGCGACACTTTTGAAAATAGATTTACTTCAAATATATTTAAGCCTTAATTAAATTCAACATTCTTTTTAAAGTCAATAGATTTAGTTGATCAAAAAAAATTTAATCTTTAATTTTTTTAAACTATTTTTTTCAATTTTTTAGAAAAATCACTTATTTTATACGATAGCTAAAAAATAAAGACGATATGAATATTTTATATTTGTATTAATACGATGTTGTTCATATATCTTGATTCAATTGAGTTCAAACTTAGAATTGAATAAATTTAATATGACATAAACATATTGTTTATTATAATTATCTTAAATTATTAATTTAAATTAAATTAAATTAGTTCAGGTTGAGTTTACCAGAGTTGAGTCATCATATTAGTTATATTTGATTTGTATACATCTAACGTTCATATTGCATATGTTTCATTGTATTTAAGAAAAGTGTTTTTATAAAAAGTAAAAACTACAAATTAATTTTTTAAAAGAAAATTTGTAAGATTAAGAAATTGTTTAGATGTTTCGAGAAGACCACGTATTAGTCTATGTGTTTTATTATTCTTTCTATTTTTTAATTTCTTATTGAGTTAATTAGTTATATAAATAAGTGTAATAATTAATGTTTTAAAAATTGAACCAGAAGTTCAACCGATAAAATAAGATGTTTAAGATTTAAAAAGTTTAACTGATATTAAACTGTAATATAACTAGTTAGAGATTGAATAAAATTGAAGAATTTGAAATATGCTTGAAAGAGATCATCCATACATATTGAAGAATTTAAAGTTTAATTAAAAAATTATTAAATAAAAATTAATTGATTATTTTAATTTACAAGAATTAATTAATTTAAAAATGACTGATTAATTCATAAAATGATAAAATTTTAATTATAAAATTTATTAAAGTAAATATAACTAGAAACTTAAAATTTTAACCAAATAATTAGCCTATTCAAAATTTTTATGATTGAATTAATCTAATCAGTTAGAATTTTTTAATCATTCGTTACAATACATTTAGTACATACAAAAAACAATTTATTATGTATTAATTTGAACTGAAAGCAAGAGGTTGAGTTAAAATTCCTAGAAAATGATACAGGACAGTGGTGGAACTTTGATGTTACAGAGCCGGTTCTCGACCCGTTGTGCCAGCTAGGCTGGGCCATAAGGGGGTGGATAGTGTGAGATCTTACATTGGTTGGAGAGGGGAACGAAGTATGCCTTATAAGGATATAGATACCTCTCCTCCAAAGACACGTTTTCCTAGCTAGGCTAGGAAGAGCAAAATCGTGAGGGTTTGGGCTGAGTTCAAAGCCCAAAGCGGACAATATCTATGGGAGGGTGGTCTGAGTTGTTACAGTGGTATCAGAGCCACCTTTAACAGTTTTAATTTTGGTTCATAAGCTTGAATATGTTTTGATTTGGTTTTAATATGCAAAAGTTGCATATTTATACGTTGAACTTGATTTGGTTTTTGGTTGGTGATATGAGAATGTGATTTTTGGAAAGCTTTTGTGGTTATACATGTTTATTGCATGGTTCAACGTTTATGCTACTTGCACTTCAGTTTCGTTCATGTTATATGTGATTAAATAATTTTCTGAAAAATTATCTTTCGTATTCTTGCTCATCCGAAAGTGTTTCGGGATATAAGTAGGACATGTTTCGTATGTTAGTAATCTGTTGTTAATGCTTGCACTCACAATGTCTGGAAAAAGATATAAAAAGTTTGTATGCGTTTTTATGGGTTTTATAAGTTTCTGGAAATTTTCCAGTTTTTTGGAAATCTGGAAAGAGTTTCTAGTGTTTCTGGGAAAGTTTTTAATTTGATCTTTGTTTCGCTTGTTTCTCCTCTTGTGTGAAGTTTCTGAAGTTGTGTGCATTTATTTCAGGTGAAGAGTTGCATGCATATGTTATTAATGAACATTGAAACCGACAGATTAAGTCTTCTCTAGTTCCATAACGTTTACTTAAGTCTTGGTTTCATAACTATAAGTTGTTGCATTTATGATAATGCGTTTTGTTCTTTTACTCAAGCTTTTATGTTCATTAAATCATCTTTATCATTAACGTAGGAGGCCTTTATCTGTTTTATTCATTGCTGTTAATATACTTCAGATGCTAAGGTTACGTTTTTCTTCAATGATTGTTATTAAATGTTTGCTTAATGAGTATTCTTTTACTTCATGTTTGATGGAGAACAGGACCATCGGAGGAAGTAGTAGCCATCAGTGGTTAGAGGACCACCACCTTCGGTGGTGGTGGTTTCTCTCTCTAGAGAGTTTTATGTCTCTAGAGTTTTATGTATATTTATAAGTATGTTATATTTATACATATAGGGTAGAGTGCCTTGAGATTGTCTGAAGGTAGAACTAGTAGAATAAATTATTATTCTGGTTTTAAAAAAAATTGTTATAGTGGAACTCTGGAGAAGATGAATAGAAGTAGGCTAGGAGAAGCACATCTAGCGTCTCTTAGCCAAGGCCAATGGACCCATGGCCAGGAGATAGTCTCTTAGCCAACTAGGCCAGCAAGCCAGGAGACAGTCTCCTGGCCTATGGGCCTTGTTTTACTTATATATATATATTTAAAAAAATTAATCTTTCAAATGTTGATTTATTAAAATTTAAAAAAAATCACAATTTATTTTTCACAATTAGATTATGTCAAATAAATTAATATAATGAGATTATATTATTTAGAATAAGACCTAATTTTAAATCCCTCATTAAATATTAAGTACATGTTTAGAACATGAATAATGCCTTCCATTGTTATAGGAATAAACCAGAGTTTTGTTTAAGGTTAGGCTTGTTGAGTAAACTCAAGGCCGCTTTAAATCGAATATGTTTCGCCTTATAACAGTGGATTTTACTTAACTAAATTTATTTGATTTGGATGAGTAAACTTATGATCATATTAATTTAAAGGCAACGTTAGGAATTGCATATTAGATATGTTTTGGCCAAGAGTTGTCCCCTAACGGATCTAGGAATCATATAGGATGTGATTGATAAAATGTTATCTACCCAATTTTAATTTAATTAGTTTGTTGAGCAAACTCAAGATCAATTAAATTAAAATGGGATCTTAGCCCACTAGGAAATTATGTGATAATTTCTCATATTAATAGTGAGGGCTATTAATTTGTTTTAAATAGTGGGAGTGACCAAATTTTAAAGTCCTTATATATTTGGTTTTACGGCATATACTAATTTTTATTTTTACAAAATAGTTGTTGAAAATGAGTACGAACTTGTCCCTAAGGAGCATCATGGATGCAAACAAATTGACTTGACCAAATTTTTCTGACTGGTTGCGTAACCTTAAAATTGTTTTAAGGCAAGAGAAAAAATTGTACGTTCTTAACAATAAGGTTCCACCTGAACCTGCGCAAGATGCTGCCAATGAGTATTGGGAATATCATCAAAGTCATATTGATGACAATAAGCAAGTTACATGTGTAATGTTAGCTAGCATGTCTTCGGAGCTTCAGAGGCAACATGAAAATATGAATGCAAGGGAAATGTTCCTACACCTTCAAGAGTTGTTTAGTGCGCAGAGTCGAGTGGAGAGGTTTGAGAATGTGAGAGCTCTGTTTCAATGTTGGATGGCTCATGGAGATTCAGTGGAACTTCATGTTCTATAAATGATTGACTACATTGAAAAATTAGGCTAATTGGGGTATGAATTGAGTCTCGAGTTGAGCATTAATTTAGTACTCCAGTCTCTTGCGCCAAGTTATTCACAATTTGTTATGGATTTCCACATGAACAAAAAGGTAGTGTCATTGAATGAATTGCTCAACATGCTCAAGACTGCTGAGGGATGTCTTAAGAAGGAATCTAGTTCTGTTCTTGTTGGCTCTTCTTCTTCCAAGAATAAGGGTGAGACCCTTAAGAAGAAGAACAAGAACGAACATAAGAAGACTTATGCTAAAGCAAAAAAGTCAATAGGCAGTGTCAAAAAGAAGAATGACAAAACTTATCTTGCTAGCTTGATGGAAAAGAGGTTAAGCATAACTTTAACTTCAGGTTATTTATGATTGAAATCAATCTTTCTACTTCTGTTTCACAATCTTAAGTATTAGATACCGGATGTGATTCTCACATTTGTAACAATGTGCAGGTACTGACAGAAAGTAGAGCTTTGAGAAAAGGCAAAGTGGACTTAAGAGTCTGTAATGGAGCAAGAGTTGCTGCATTAGCTATAGGAACTTGTAGTTTAACTTTGCCTTTTGGTCTTATACTTGAACTAAATAATTGTTATTATGTTCCTGTTATCACAAAAAAACATTATTTCTATTCCATGTTTGGACATGAATGGATTTGTCTTCATAATTAAGAATAACAGTTGTTCTTTTTATAAAGATGATGTTTATTATGGATCTAGTTTTCTTACAAATGGTTTGTATGAATTAGATCTTTAAAGACCAATTTTAAACATAAATAGCTAGAAAAGGAAATTAAGTGACCAAAATCTATCATATTTATGGCATTGTAGGTTAGGTCATGTTAATGAAGCAAGAATTACAAAGTTACATAAAGAAGAATATTTAAATGCTTTCGATTATGAATCATATGAAACTTGTGAATCTTGTTTAATTGGTAAGATGACCAAACTACCCTTTAGTGGAAAGGGACAACGTGCAAATGAGTTGTTAGAGCTTATACATTCAGATGTATGTGGCCCTGTGTCTACTCAAGCTAGAGGTGGATTTTCTTATTTCATAACATTTAAAGATGACCGTTCTAGATATGGCTATGTGTATTTAATGAAATACAAGTTTGAAGCATTTGAAATATTCAAAGAATTTAAAGTTGAAGTAGAGAAACAAACTAGTCAGAGTATTAAGACACTTAGATCTGATCGAGGTGGTGAGTACTTGGGCCATGAGTTTCTTGGTTACTTGAAAGAGAATGGGATTCTTTCACAATGGACTCTGCTTGGAACTCCACAACATAATGGAGTTTTTGAAGGGAGAAACTGTACTTTATTAGATATGATACGTTCCATGATTAGTTATGCAGTTCTTCTAGTTTCATTCTAGAGATATGCTCTTAAAACTACTGCTTACCTCTTAAACAGAGTTCCGTCCAAATCGGTTAACAAGACTCCATATGAGATATTGATTGGTAAAATACCAAGATTATCACACTTAAATATTTGGGGATGTGATGCTTATGTAAAGCGTGCAATATCTGATAAACTTGAAGCTAAATCAGATAAATGCATGTTTGTGGGGTATCCAAAAGAAAGTTTTGGATATTAATTTTATCATCCTCT
>JAOSBN010000009.1:26163420-26194413 GCA_027563595.1 Erythroxylum suave
ATTGAATTCAAATGCTTTGTTTTTAACTATTGGGTTATGGAGTTCTTCAAATAGATTATTTTATTCACATAAATTTTCTTAATAAGTGATCTTTGTTTTTATTCAGTGAAAAAAACTTGAGAATATTCAGTAATAAATGCACACAAATTTGCTCTATTTAGTAATGTCTTTTTCTTTATCAGTAAGTAACTTGAAAACATGAATTTTCTTTATTACTATTTATCAATTTCGGAACTCTCTCTCTAAACGCGTATGAAATGAATAAGACACGACAAGTATTGTTCACGTCAACCACACGCCAATGTACGACAAAAGCAAAGCAGAAAAGCACTCCCCCACGGGTCCACCACCATTCCTGGTCAGGAACCGTGGATCATCGGGACGACGTGTGAGTCACAATTTCCATAAATGGAATTCTGTACCAGAGAGAGAGAGAGACTTTTAAAAGTGATAAATAGTAATAAAGAAAAGAACGTCGACAAACACGTAGGATGTGATAAGACTCGGCAACTATTATTGTGCACGCCAACCATATACCAATGTACGACAAGAGCAACACTGCCCCACTAGCATTTCGTGTCAGTCGCCTAGAGCCGTTGGTCATCGGGACCACATGTGAGTCATAACCTCCATAAATAGAGATAGCAACCGGCTGCGACGGGAACATATTCTGTTACTTGTTTCTAGTCGGGCAGCCAAAGACTCAATCAGGCCTAATTGACATTTCGGCTTAATTTTTTTTGAAACTAAAATTTAAAATTAAGCTAATTTATCATAAAAATAAATTATTATATTATATATATGCATAGAATTTTTTAAATTTTTAAATATTTTCTTGAAAAATATTTATATTCGATCAAAACTTCCTCAAATGTATGTGAATAGATTCTTTTTCTTCCTTTGAATGATCAACTAAAGTGTCAATTTTTAAATAATATAATAATCATCATCACAATTAATTTTGATTATTTAGAGTGAAACTTATAAAGTAACAATAAGTGATTACAATGAGGAACTTCAATATTTATGTTAATTTATACTTTACATTATCTTGAAGACAATATTTAATACTGTTGTTTTTATAACAACAAAAACATAATTCAATGGTTCAATGTTCGAGGTTAATCATATTGCCAAGGAAGTTATTACTTACTAGATAATGGTTAAAGTTATTGTAACTTGTACTCTTGATTAAGGGATTATAGTACACTAATTATGATTAATAATGATGTTGAATAAAAATTTATTCTTTTCATAATTATTATGATGAAAAAATCATAGTAAAGTAAACAATGAAAATCATATGAAAATATAAATATATAATATGTCAAATTGTAGATTTAATAGTTGAGTGGGAGTAGTAAATTCTATTTTGATATTCCTAAACAATTTGAGATTTTATAATTAATGAATAATATAATAACTTGCATATAGTGATAAAATTAATAAGATTAAATTAAATTAATTAATGATGAATGATATGATTATAGGAAATGAAAGAAAAACATTATAATTGAAGTGATCGATTCGATTAATTATAATTATGAATTTCAATTGATTAGGAATTTCAATTGAGATTTTATAATGAATTAATAAATGATAACTTATATACATTGGTAAATTTGATTAGGAATTTCTAGAAATTTTGATTAGGAAAATTCGTTAGAAATTTCAATTGATCAAGAATTTCAATTCAATTGAATAGGAATTTCTAGGAAAAATTCATTAAGTTAATTATAGTTAGGAATTTCAATTCAATTAATTACGAATTTCAATTTTATTTATTTAATTAATTAATAAATAAAAGGGAGAAATGATAAAACTAAATTTAATAACTAAAGTAATCTTTACTGTACATGAATGATCGCCCAAATTATTTTACAAAAAAGATACAATTTACAAAAATTAAGATAATATATGGATAAATGGAGATTGGAGTGCTAGATACTAGAGTCTAGAGAAGGTAGACTGAGAGAGTAACTAATCGTTAGTTTGGATCAAATCATCTGTAAGTATAAATATTATATTTAGTAATATAATATTAAAATTAAAGCAATATTTAGGACATGGTAATAATTAATAAATAATTAAATATACCTTCATCTTCATATATTTGACCATAATAACGTGCACTTGGTTGATTAGTTTGACTAGTCACCTTCGTATTAATAACTATTGCTGTATCAATAGAAAATTGAAAACACAATGTTGGGTTAGATAATATATAAAATAGATAAATTCTATATAAAAAAGAATTTATCATTAATATCTTCATCATTTAACCAACTTTGAGCACACATAAGGGCTTCTACAGTACGAGGATGAAGTCAAGCATAATAAGGAGTGATAACCCGACCACTAGTTTAAAAGCAGACTTCAAAGCAACAGTGGATGATAGAATAACTAAAAAGTCTCAAGCAATGACTTGTATGATCGAAAAAGTATTTCTACAACTCTTCCACTATAATAATATACGAACTGCTTACCCTCAACTTTGGGCACACAATCTTTGGTCAAATATTTATCTAATTCCATCACATTATAAGAAGTTCTAGCCCGTTTCTCTTTCATAAATTTTGAAAGAGAAAGTGACAATCTTTAGTTAGAAGATGAGGTTGCGAACCTGAAACTAAAATCGGAGTTGAACTGCCTGAACTATTATAATCCCGATCATGAGTTTTTTTTTCCATTTTGAGTTGAGAATCATTAAAAAATTTATACCAGAATTGTTAAATGATATCTACGTCAACTTCGGATCTATCATCGTACATTGCATCATAAATAAAAGTAATTGTATCTTGACTTTAACATATATAGCACAACAACAATATTTTTCAACTATAAACCAATAAGAAATAAACTTCTCCACCATCTATTCCGCCATAATTCAAATAATCTCATTGGAGTCAAACATTCACAGTGATAAAGCATCCTTTATGTCACACATAGTGCTAAAGCAACAATGTGAAGTTGGATAATTTATTCCAGAAATAATTTAGTTGCATTATAAAATAATTCAAATGTCACATAAAGTTTTCTAGCCAACTCCTATTGATCTTTTGTAGGCACATAGGTGTACTAAGAATCTCTTTCCCTTAGTCTAGTAAACACGTCAGCATACAAGATTGCCGATTCCAACATCTTGAAAGTTGAGTTCCATCTGGTTGGACAATCCAAAACTAACTTCTTTGTACTTAGAATACATAGGATTTGTGCAACGTCTTCAAATTTCTCAGCTCTTTTAGGAGTTGTAGTCCAATATAGAGCACTATTCTGAATACAATCTGTTACTTCCTTTATCATCTTGAACCCTACCCTTTAGAATAAAGTTAAGAATATGGGTAAAACAACGTATATGAAATAAACTACCACTAACCAATAAGCTCCCAACCTTTATCTTACTATTTACCTATTTAATTATAGCATCATTTGTGCTACAATTGTCGACTATGATTGTGGATACTTTGTTGTCGATGTTAAAATCCATCAAACAAGTCTTTCAACATAGTTGCTAACTTTTCACTTATATGTGAACCTATCATGGATAAATATTACCAACATCAATCATAAATTCATAACATAATGAAAAAGTGAATGATAACAATGTTAAAGGATATAAATTACTAAAAAATTTATTACATAAAGTCCAATCATTATTAATATAATGTGTAACCACTACCATATAACCCGTTTTTTGGTTATCGACTGTCTACATATCTGTTGTTATAGGAATCTAACCTTCAATACTTGTCAATGTTATTAAAATCTTTCTCTTCTTATCCTCGTAAATTTTCAAGATATGCTTCTTCACTATATTTTGACTTGTATCCTTAAAAGCCAATTGTGGTGAATTACAAAATATTATGAATTTTTTTGCTTTCAACAATAGACAATGGTTGTTCATCTCCGGTAACCACAAAAGCCATCGAATACCTTGATTTATTGTTGTCATAAGTTATTGTGGTCAATTCAGTCTTCCCTTTTATAAGTTTAAGGGTCAAAACTTTTTGACCTCCTAACGCCATCTTCCTTCTACTTCATGAATCTACCTGTCTCTTTAAATGAGACGTTCCACCTTTTGAACTACTAGCCAACAACTTCTGACAGTATTTACATTATTGTTTTTTCTATCATGTCCGGTGATCTAGCCTTATTGAGGTGATTCCAAACTTCATATTTTAATTGAGTTCGAGTTGAATTGCTATCTTCAATTAGTACAGGAATAGAAGTTTCCATTTCTATCTCCAATACTGGATTACAACTCTATACTGAGGGAATATGCTCATCCATCTAAAACAATCAACATATAAATGCTTAATGTTAGAAATAATTAATATATAAATGTTTGAGGTTAGAAACAATAAAAAATGAGCAATTGAACATATCATTATTGAATAATGGAGGTGCTGATATAGAGAAGTTTATTGAAGCCATTTCAACAACATATGTTTAATGGAAATATAAATTATGTTAAAATAAGAAACGATAAGGAAATACAATTTGCTTATGTATTTAGTAGTCGATGTATGCATGCATTTGTACTAGAATCAAATACATGCATTTTAATATGAAGGTCATATATTATTTAGACTCAAATTTTGCAATAAAAAAAGAATAAAATGTATACAGTTGAATGTATTTCTCTACATACCAGCAGTGTAATCTCATGAAAAAGTATTAAGTAGATCATAATTATCTTATCTATTTTTGAAGAAAAGTTTGTAACATGCCATTAAACTATAGAATAAGCGTTATAGTTAAGAAATTTTTATAACAAGTATGACTGTCATAAACAATATCAAAGAACAACTATAGATCCACTTTAATGGTTTAACTACAATGTTCTTCTCAAAGAACAATAACGGTTGAAGTTGAAGCAAACATATTAATGAGAAAGTATATGTTTCTAAATCATATAAAAGAAAAGACATGCCATTAACCATCAATCATCCTACTTTATGAAACCAACCCAGTTTGAAAACACTTTTGAACACAAGAAAAAGCAATAAAAATCTTGGAACTAACTATTCATACTTCTATTTGCATAATCCAATTCCCATTTTTTACGTATAAACTAGCCAACTACATAAAAACAAAGGCCATTCCAAAAATATGAATTATGTTCAACAATGTTTTAAGACTTGGCTAGTTTCATAGTATATCATATACTTATAGTATATCTTCTTTTTCTTTTATTTTTAAAATTTTCTTATCCAAATTTGTGTTATGACATCACAACTAGACACAAAGTGAAAAATTTCAAATATTGCATTGGATACTTACATTCTCATTCAAACTTCTAAACCTTAAGATTTCTTATTTGCAACTCATTAATAAGTTAAAAAGCGCAGGAGATAGCTTATCAAATTTTCAAGATGTTCATGGATAACCAAACTAGCTTTACAGTTAGAACATGTGCATTTTAGATGCTGATTTATGTAATTAGACAACTTAGTCTTTAAATGTATTATTGATAAAAAGTTTTTGAAGTGGTAACCTCCGTATTAAACATCAAGATGTTCTATTATAGCTTGAGTCACTTATGTGATAATGTTTTATAATACTTGTCTCATCCTTGATGTTGTTGTTAGAGCTATTGCAAAACACTAAGTGTAAGAAATCATAGTTTCTTTGTATAAAATTTCATATTCAAGCACCTTCCCTCATTAAAATTTAGAAACTACAAATGGACATCCATTAACAACAAATAAAAAAAAAAAAAAGGAATGCAGGGGTATTTCATCAAATAATTAACATGCATTATGCCATATTGCCATTAATAGAAATCACAATCACAAATTAGCTAAATCACCAAACCAAAAATAATAACAATTGAATACAATACTCTCCAAAAAATTAGCTATATAATAAACCAAATTTAAGTAGAAAGACTACCTTATTAATATGCTGATTAGTTAATGGCCTTGGTGAGTGGTGATTGGTGGCAAGGTGGATGTGCAATGATGAGAGATGACAAGACGTGCAACGATCAACAAGGGAGCTAAGAGAGTGTACAATGGTGGGAGAGACAGAGAACAGAAGCGTGGGGAGTGAAGAACAGAGAAGGAATGAAAAAGAAGGCAAGAAGCGTGATGTTTGGAAATTAATTAAAAGGAAAATGACATCTTTAGCAAAATGATGTCGTTTTGCTTTGTTTTTGCTTATTATGTAACTCTGTTTCAATTAAAGCAAAACGACGCCATTTTTTTGTTTAAGCCTATTGGGTCTTAAGCCTAAGTGTAGGGCTCGGTTCGAGGCCCCTTGAGCCTTAATTACATAATTAAAGGCCTGATTTGATCGAGCCAGGTTGGGTAGATTTTGGCACGCCTACTGATAGAAGGGTCTAGCTCTAACCTATACCTATTGCAATGGCTCATTTCTTATCTGTTCGTACATATGGTCTTGCAATTTCAGTTATAGTTTGAATATTCATATGTATGGTTATGATTCTATATTTAAGCTTAAATTGATAATAAACACATAAATATTAAAAATAATTATATTAATCTTTATCAATCTTACGTTTACATGAATCCAACTTAATATTTTTCTCCTTTATACACTTATAAAGAACGTTTTTATGGATAACATCGAATAAATTTTTCAAAACAAATATATGATAAATAATACACACACACACACACACACACACACACACACACACACACACACACAAATATGCAAAGGTTTAAATATAAATTAGGTTGTGAAAATAAAAATCAACAAAATTTTAGCATTGTATTATATAAATATTATAATATAAAATAATTATGTTATACAAATGTATCATTTGGCATTAAAACTAATGGGAAATCAAGTTGGGATTCAATCTTACACGTAGCGGAATAATTACAAAACTTTTTGTATTTGATTTTTCAAAAGCAAGATCATTTAAACTATATAAAATAATTTACAATTACATCCTAATAAAGAATGAACTTTAATTCATACCTTATTCAAAAGTTTGATCTCCTTTTCTTGTCATTTTTTTGAACCATTTTCGAAATTGACTCTTCTTAACCACTATAGTTGCATAAATTTCCAACCTCTAATAGTATCCATTGAACAAGTTGAGAGAACTCTATAACTATTGCAAAGAGAGTTAAGCAAGGAGTGATAGCTCCTTTAGAGCTTAAGCATATTTATAATAAGTTCTGGACATTTTAGTAATTTAGTTGAAATTAAATTCTAATTTCAGTTAAACTTTAATTAAAATTACATATAATTCTAATCAAATGTCAGTTACTCCCAGATAAGATCCAATATCTCATATTGATCTTTATTTATTAAATATCTCATATTTAATTACAAAGTTTCTCAAACTTTACAATCAAGTCCAACTTAATTAAAATATCTTTGCTATCTTCGACTTGTTCTAGTAACCCATTAAATTCTCAAATATGTTGGCAAAATATACAAATTATAATCCTAAATATGATTTAGGATTAAATAAATTAAAATCCTTTAATTTATCTTTAATTCTCTAATTAAACAACTTATATTCATAGATCAACATTTAGTAACATATCATGACCTCTCAAATACGTAGGAATGTCAAAGTGGTTTTAACTAACTTTTTTATGAATTTTTGTATAATTCAATCCTTTAACCATACAATGTTTCGATTAGACATAAAGCATGGAATTAATATCTACTTTATTTTGAGTCGAATAAAATTACTTCTCTACCATTAGCTATTGATTCAATTAATAACATTTATAAACTATTTACAAAAAATCATTCCACCTTAGCCAAGGATTCCCAATTCAATAATAATTGAGAACAAGGAAATATTATCCTTAATTACTTCAAGGTGAAATCTTATCGTGATCACTCAACTACTTCTATATAGTTCATGCTATATTCAATGACTAATGATTGAACTACCTATGATTAGAATAAGTTATAAGTAGTATTAAAACATAACAATCTATATAAAAGATAAATTTGGAGACTTCAAGTCAAAGGGTCACTTATACAATCAATATAATGACAATTTCTATAGACTATAAATATCAGTTGTAGTTGTAGACAAAACAACTTTTGCTTACACTTACTTTATTTGCACAAAATAATTCTGTGATCAAGTGAGTATACTGTAAAAATATCTTGAGTGAAAAGAAGGAAGAAAGAGATCAAGAACACCTGTAACATGAGTGTAGAAAGCTAAATTTTCAAGTGAAAGGAAGGCTAGAGCCTGAAGAGGCTAAGATAGCAGATAAAGAATACTTCGTGAAAGAGACCTGAAGAGGCTCTGGAAGAGTAGAAATAATACTTGTAAAGTTGTAAGAGATAATAAAATCTCAGATAAACTCTGAGGACTGGACGTAGCCCAAAGGTTAAGGGTGAACCAGTATAAATCGTGGTGTCATATTCTCTAACACTTATCTCTTTAATTTCTTGTTGTTAGGAGAATAAATATTATTTTTGTTGTTGCATTACTTAAACAAATTAAGTGCATTGTTTTGTAATCATCTGAGTTTTTCAAGAAAATCAAGAAGATTCTAAAGATTACTATCTTAGATGATTTAACACAATTCAACCCCCCTTCTTATGTATTTTACATATTATACATGATTCTTATATTAACAAGTGATTTACTTCACATGCTTCATTAGTGCTCCAAACAAGTTATTTATTATACCATTTTCCTTATCATAATCTCCCTTACTTATATTGAAATTCAACAACACCCCCATGCTTTATTAGCGATCCAAACAGGTTCTTCATTATACCATTTTCCTTATCATAATCTCCCTTGCTTCTATTGAAATGCAATAACACCACCAATGTTTATTCTAAATGAGAGGAATAGAAACAATGAAGAAAAAGATATTCATCTCCAATTCATCACCTAAACTGTTATTTCATGCATCAATGCTAATATAAATAAATAAAATACAATTACCAATCTATTCTTGAATGCATCAATGGAAATATCCAAATCATTGTATATGCACGAAATTAATAAATGATAAGGATAAGGATTTATCCACATTTTTCTTCAGTATTTAGTTTACATTTATGTAACAAGATTACATCAATTTTAATGCATTAATGGATAGAACAATGTATTAGTTTTAATATAAGAATTAACGCATTTCCATCCTATAATTTCATATGAAAGATGATACTAATCCTTTTATTCTTTTATGATAATAAGGAATCACATGAATTGATTGTATAGCATGTGAAAGATGATACTAATCCTTTTATTCTTTTATGATAATACGGAATCACATGAACTGATTGTTATTTATCTCAAAGAACATATTTTTATGCAACATAAAAGCATGCTATGGATAATACATTGATATGCCATTTAAAAATGTTTTTAGGCATCAATGCTTTGGAGAAAGAGAGTAAGGACCATTACTACTGAATATCCTAATTGTGAGCCCTCACATATGTATGTTGACAATACTGCAATGCAGCTTATTCACGATCACAGATAAGTTTTTGACAAGTATATAATTCAGAAGAAATTTAGATATGTGGGAAAGTGAGGTGGGGGTAGAATTGATAAAGCCTATCAATATCTGATATGTAAACTTTGCAGTTTCATACAATAGTGACTAATAACATATTTGGTGATCTACTCTCTGATGAGGCTTCAATGATTACTGGAAGTATAGGGATGCTCCCATCTACAAGTCTTGGTGCAAAGGTATGCAAAATCATTATTAAAATCATGATTGTAATAATTCCTTATTGCCACAAACTCAAATAAAATACAAACTCAAACACACAATAATCAAACCAACATTCATATATAAGCATTTAAATGAAGACTTGAACTAATCAAAATATCTTGTCAATTAGGATTCCACTCATACAAGTAAAAGCTCTAGGGACATATAACTATTTGATAAAAAGTTCAAAAAGAGTTTGTTTTTATAATGGCATGTTGATCATATGGATTCTAAGTAACATAATTCATAACATGTGATGCCTTAACCAATTAGTCTAGATAAATATGAAGATCACCTTCTAACCTTGTCTAAAACCATATATATATATAATAAAGAAACAAGATAAGATTAAAGCACTCATAAGTAGTTAAATAGTATTAACTTAATAATAGAGAAATGACAATCATTACAGTATCACACCTAAGGTAGAATTCTTATTATCTTAATATCGGTATGAGTCAAGAAACACTTCTCCCTATATAAGAAAAAGAGAGGTTAGACATATAAATAGGAAGGTGTAAAATAAAGAAACAAAGAAAGCAATTATGCACTTATAATAAAGATAAAAGGTAAATAGTAAATTTATATACTATATTACTTAAAGTAAAATAAAAGCCTACAAAATTCTTTTTTTTTTTGGTTGACCTAGGATCATAAAAACCTTACCTAAAGTTACACAAGAACGACAAGTAATGGAGCTACATGAAATAGAGTAAGAATGGAAAATATAGAAACATATCAAGTAGACAAAATGAAGTACAACAAACTAACCAAATCACATAGCTTGGAGTCAAAAAGTCACAGCTTTAATTGTCATTCTTTAAACCTAATATACTCTCAAGTTTGAACACCTCCAAACCATACAAAAGGACTAATAACCCATCAAAAAAATAGACATCAAAGAGAAATTCCCTCATTTTAGACCATTTCCAAGGGTTGAAATTGCCAGATCAGGTTAGGAGAAATAATCCCCACCACCAATAAATAAACCCAGTCTCCCCACTCTCACTACCATATGTTGCCGACCCTAGGCGCAACTCCACTATTCCCTACTACACCAACACCACTTTCTCCCACCCTAGGAAATAGCCAGACTGCTCTCCTAAACCCAAATCCAAGCTCCTTAAAATCTAATCCAATCCCTAACCTAAACTTACCTAAAGCTGTTGTTTGGGTGGATACTCAAACTTAATCAGCTTCTCCCCTCTCTCTGTTATTCTCTCTAAAGTAAATCTTCCTCTTTTCCAACTCTACCACCACACTAGTTCACTATTACATTCCTGGTATCCCATGTATTTAGAGAAGAAAAAAAGGAAGCTTGTTAATCTAATATTTTAGCGGTTAATATTTCAAATATTTCAAAATTTCACTGCCATTCACTTTCTTCTTTCCCTGCTTGACATCATTTACTAGCATCACTCTTCTTATTCCAAAAGAAGAAAAAGAAGAAGTGTGATTTTGTAGCAAACTAGCTTCAATCATAGGTATTTTTTATTCACAAACTTTAATTTTTTGTTTGAAAGTTTGTTTATTGATTCCTTCTATTTTCCAGGTCGATTAAAATTTGAAAACAAAATCAACTTGAGAGCAAAGCACCATGGATGACTAACCTCTTATAACTAAAAATGATGGATGATAGACAATGATTTCTAGAGAGAAGACAGACGACGACAACGATAAATAACAAAGGAAGAAGAAAAATGATTTAGGGGAGGGAGGGGAGGGTTTTCAGGTAGGTTTAAGTTGAAACTAAAAAATACTTGTTTTCGTTTAAATGAAAAACCAAAATACTGATAGAAGTCATCGTTTTCATTTAAAAGAAAAACCAAAATATCGACAGAAGTGGTTTTAGTCAGTAACTGTTGGTAATTTACTGATGTATATTTTCCCGCCAACAATTGTCGCATATTTTTATGACGAGTTTTTCTATTTTGTCGCTATATTCCATTGGAAAAATCTTGTGGACAATTTCCCCACACCTTTATCAATAGATATTTTGTTTGTTGCAAAAAAATCATTTTTTTTGACAATTTTACCGATAGAAAATCAATTTCCATCGTTAATTGATCACAAATTTTTTAGTTGATAATTTGTAATTTTCTTGTAGTAAATAGAGAATGCCTAATGTATTTTAATATTTGGATTAATTTTTATGAAAAGATGTACTTTAGTGGGTTTCCTCTCTTCGTGAATTCAAATGTGATTGGTTTGGAGAGACTAAAAATCGAAAACTTCCACAATTCAAAGAATTTTATGCTTAATTCCGAATGAGGCAGTATTATGACTCATCCAAATGTGTGATTTAGTACATACAATAAAAATAACTTATATCAGTATTTTTTTGGACCCTCTAAAGAATCATAAATAATGGAGACTTAAACATAAAATGATACACTTGCATAATATAATTGTTTTATGTTCTAATATTAATCTAATATAATTTTAAAATTACTGTCAAATTTTATTTTGCAATCTTGTTTGTATTTAAACTCTTGCACGTCTTAATTATATATATAATATGAATGGATTAGGTGTTCAAGTTAATAAAAAATAATTATGAGTAGATTCTAATGAATATTAATTGATACATATATGTATTATGTTTTGAAAATTTTATTCAATTTTATCCATAAAGACATTTTATTAGTATATAAATGAGAAGAATATTAAGTAGGATTCATGTAAGTGTAAGATTGATACAAGTATTTTTAATATTTATAGGTTAATTATCAATTTAAGCTTAAATATAGTATCCGAACTATACACATTAATGTTAAAATTGTAATTGTTTGATTAATCAATTACTTAATATGATATGTTATTTTTAACTATTTGATTCAGAATTCTTGGTCAACTTTTATGTGTCCGATAACATGATTAATTTTCACTATTTTGATTTCTAATTCCCTTTTGTTGTGTGCAAATTGAGTTCAACTTAATGTAATTACTCATCTTTTGTTATTAGGAAGTCTTGAGCATTTTAGAGCTAATTATGAAGCAAAAAGTTGCGAAATGTGACAGATAAGGAAAAAGATGCAAGCTAGCAGAAAATTGACTAAGAGTGGGCACGTGCAAGAAAAAGAAAAGCCTATCTGCAGAAGAAACTATAACCTGAATATTGGGGGATGATATTTGCTAAAGATTATGATAAGATAAAGGAGAGAGCGGATAAAAAATCATCAAAAAAATTACTATTCACACGAATCACTGTTCATGTATAAAATAGCTTTTGTTTTCATGTTTTTACAGATAGTTTTTTCGTTAGGCTTTTCTGGTTTTAGGTTAGAATTTTTGTTCTTTTCAGAAAAGACCAAGGATGGAGACTTTGTCTTTTTTATTCTTCTATTTGTTCTTATTTTTGGTATGAATAGCTAAACTTTTCTTCTTGGTTGAAGGGAATCGCATTATCATCTAGTATGGTGATATTTCTAAATAAAGTTTATTTCATTGACGAATATTAAGGGTCTTCCAAATTACTTTTTATGATTGAATTGGTTAATTTCTAGGGTGTGAAATTAGGAATTAATTTGTTTAATTTATAGTTAGATTGGTAGGATATGACGTTTAGTCTTACTAATTATAAGTGGCAATTAGATTATCATCTTTACGTTATAATTGAAAATTCTAAGAAGACGCCTGACTAGATTAAATGCATATCGTACATGTGTTGTATTGCTCATTGGTTTCTTAGTTCTTAAAGCTATTAATCAATTAAGCTTAAGATTGTATCTAAGTTGTTGATTAATAAGAATGTTTAGAATACATGTTTCTATTCATTTAATCTTAAGAGAAAACAACCTCCAATTAGTGTTTGTTAATGAATTGAATTTTATAACAAGGATCCATATTAGTTTGGTAACGTCGATGACCCGAAACCAAGGTTTGTTTACTGAATTTCTAGATTTTAATATTTTTGTTAATTTTCAAATTCAGCCAATTTTAATTCCTTTAATTTACATCAATTCAACAAACCCACCCACCCCCAATCTGTTTTTGTTTTCAATTTGTATAACATTTCCCATTAAAGTTCCTAGTGGGAATGATCTCAACTCTTCACTAACTACATTTTCCATTGCTAGAGTTGGTATTAATTTTGTTACAGGCAAAACTAGTATCAAATTTTGGCATCGTTACCGAGGAACTTCTTAACGGTTTATGTATGTTACACAAGTAGACAAGATAATTCAACTGTAATTTGATCCAGAAATTGAGAAGACGACCAAAAGACTATGAAAATAGACAAAACAACATAAATAAGTGCATAAATAAGAAAGAATGGATGCGAATCGCACTCTTTGTGAAGTAGCTACACCCATGGACGCTTAATAGCCCCATTGCATCAACTTTCCAAATTTGGGAGACAACAACATTTTTGAATTAAAATCTAGGTTGATCCATTTATTGCCGATTTTCAGGGATTTATTAGGAGAGGATCCTTACAAACATTTGAAGTAGTTTGACATGGTTTGCATGGGTATGCAACCAACAAGTGTGACAAAAGAGCAAATCAAACTAAATGTTTTTCCCTTTTCTCTCAAAGAGGATGCTCAAGATTGGTTATACTATTCAGATGGTGAGAATGTGAAAACATGAGCTGAAATGAAGAAACCCTTCTTTGAGAAGTATTTTCCAGCATCGAGAACTGCTAACATTCGAAAGGAGATTTATGGTAGCCGACAACACATGGGGGAGACTCTTTACGAATATTGGGAAAGATTCAAGAAACTTTATGCTAGTTGTCCTCATCACCAAAAAACCAATCAGTTGTTGATTCAATATTTTTATGAAGGCCTTTTGCTCATGGATAGGAGTATGATGGATGTCGTAAGTGGCAGAGCTTTACTTGATAAAACACTAACAACCGTAAGGGACTTAATAGCAAATATAGCTTCCAATACACAACAATTTGGGATCCTTTCTGGCTATTGTTCAAAACAAATCAATGAAGTGAATGTGACAGCATTGGAGAAAAAGTTAGATGACCTTACATTGTCAGTGCGACAACTTTCGGTTACAAAGAAAGAAGAAGCAAAGTTATTTGGAATATGATCCATGTTAGGACACCCTACTGACATGTGTCTTATTTTGTAGGAAGAAAATGTAAAACAAGTGAATGTCGTAGGGGGTTTTCCTAGACTAAATCAAAGGAAATATGACTCATTTTCCAATATCTACAATCCGGTTTGGCACGATTATCTGAATTTACATTATGAAAACCCTCAAAGACAGCAAGTTACTACAAATTTCCAGCAATTTAAACAACCATATGTGCCTTGAAATCATCAACAAATGACATCCAATTTCGAAGGTAAGTCTTCCTTAAAAGATATAGTTCAATCTTTGGCTACTAACACCTTGACGTTTCAGCGGGATACTTAATCTAGTGTTCGAAACCTTAAAAGTCAAATGGCAATAACCATTAATAGATTTGAGGCACAAAGTTCTGGAAATTTTCCAGCTCAACCAAAAATCAACCCCAAATATAGTGCTAAGGCTATCATGCTACAAAGTGGAAGGGAATTGAAGGAACCACCACCGAAAATCTCCAAGATAGAAATTGAGGAATAAGTAACAAAGGAGGCAACCAAACAATCAAAAAAATGCAGACAATTCTGAAAAATCTAGTTGTGCAGCCCCCTTTTCCTAGGCGATTCACCAAGGCAAAGAAGGAGGAGCAAGAGAAGGAAATATGGGACACTTTCAGGAAAGTCCAGGTAAATGTTCCTTTATTTGATGCAATAAAACAGATCCCACGTTATGCTAAATTCCTTAAGAAAGTTTGCACTTCAAAACAAAAATTGAAATTTGATGCGAAAGTGCAATTGGGTGAGAATGTTTCAGCTATTTTGCAGAAGAAAAAGCTTCCACCTAAGAGGGAGAATGTTTCAGCTATTTTGCAAAAGAAAAAGCTTCCAGCTAAATGTCAAGACCCAGGTATGTTCACTGTCCCATGTCAAATTGGTCATTTGAGAATTGAAAAAGCTATGTTAGATTTGGGTGCTTCCATAAATGTGATGCCTTATGATGTTTATAAGTCTTTAAATGTGAGACCTCTCAAAGAACCTAATGTAGTGATTCAATTAGCGGATCGTTCAAATGTTTATCCAAAGGGTGTGTTAGATGACATTTTAGTTCAAGTGGAGGATATGCTTTTTTCAGCTTATTTTTATATTTTACAGATGGAGAGTGACGATGTATCTTCTTCAACCCCGATTTTATTTGGAAGACCATTCTTAAAAGCCACTAGAATGAAAATTGATGTTGATGATGGATCATTAACCCTGGAATTTGACGGTGAATTAAATAAATTCAATATATATAATGGCATGAAAATTCCGGATGATGAACAATCTGTTGTTTCTGTGGATTTTATTGACACATGGGTGTAGTAAAATTCACTATTAAGTGGAAGAGATACACTTGAAACACTCTTGGAGAAAGGCGATGCTTGAAAAGACCAGTGGACATTAGAGTATGAAGGCAAACCGATAAAGTTCCACTCATCAAAAGTCTTGGAGCATCGTGCTGAGAAGGAGCTGACTTCGAGGGAAATTGCTCAAGACTCCTCACAAATTCTGAGCATGCTACCTATTAGACTCAAGTATCCATTAGATAATGGATGATATACATATGCCAAGGGTCAAGCTTATTACCTTAAATAAGCACTTGATGGAAGACATCCCATCCGTATCCCTTTCTTTTGTGTATTTTTCTCTTTTATGTATATCTTTTGAGTGTTTGCTTTGAGTGTTTTATTTATTTTCTTTGGTTTGTTTTGTTTGTAGCCATTTGAAAAGGAAGCTGCAATCATTCATTTCAAAGCTGCATATGACGTCTTCAATCTAAGGGAGTACTTTTGTTCCCATCCCTCTTTTGAGCTTTTATTGTTTTTGAACATTGAGGACAATGTTGGTCTAGGTGTGGGGGAAGGAATTGGATTATATTTGTGTGACGTTGTGTTCGGTTTTTGTGTGTCATTTTTTTTGGTTCTTGCATGTTTATTATGCATGTTAAGCCATCAAGTTTTATCATATTAGTTTGGATGAGATTGAATGTATGCATGAAATTAAATTGGGCTATGTGAGTCTAAAGTGAATCATACTGGTTGATTGCAATAACCGATCTTGTAAACTTAATCAAAATTTTGACATTTAAGTGATTAGGTAAATTGTGGAATTAAGGTGAATTCTTGAATTAAACCTGTTAACGGAATTGAGCTTTAATGACATCATCTTTATGTCATTCTATTTCTCTGTATTGTGTGATGCTCCTCCAATCATGTTTGCCTTCAGAACTTGCACTGAACCGGATTGAATTTGTTTGGTTACATGGTTTATGGAAATGATTAAGGCCTTCTTTGTTTTTACACCCTTTAGCTTAAAAATGACCCACCTAGTTATTTTCCCTTTGCAAACACTTTTGAGCCTTTAACCTTGTTGTTTTTCATTTAATCACCTTACAAAAACCCCTTTAGCCTTACCCTATCACAAGTTGAATGTAGCACTGAGTAAACTGGGACTTTTGTTCTATATTGTATTATGAAATACTTTCATATGTCCTTCTAATCATGTGTTTATTAAATTACGCTGCTAGTAATTTCTCTTGTTTTTATTGCTCTCCCTTCTTCTTAGTCAAGTAAAAAAAGGGAAAAAAAAAGGAAAAAAATAAAAAAAGAAAGAAAGAAAGAAGAAAGAAAATAAAATAAAATAAAGAAGGAAAAAAATAGAGAAAAAAAAAGAATAAAGCATAGTAGCATTAGTTAGTAATGAGTAGTTGTAGTCCTTTGTATTCATATGTTTGTCTCAAAATTTGAATGTGAGTGTCCTTTTACTTGGTACTTTGTGAATGCTTGTGATTAACCATTTGCCATTTTTTTTACCTTACCTTTGAACCTAGCCCCATTACAACCCACAATAAAGCCCTTAAGATCTATGAGCTCATGTAATTCAAATGAATGATAACAGGTGAATTTGTAGGCCTATGGTAGTGCAATCTGTTAAAGGGAGATTTGAGAGAAACACTTTGACCTCAAACTCTTGAGTGTAAGAGAGAAATCTATAAGAAGAATTCACTTTGGTTTCATACTCGCCTTTGAACAAGAATGTCTTACTTTGACTTTGTTTATTTGTATCGATGAAAAGTGATTATGATATATGTTGCAACCTAAGTCTTGCTGGCCCAAGTTAATGGATTGTGTACACTCAATCTTATGAAGGATGAATTGATAGAGTGTAGTGGTTGCGAGCAAAGGTTTGGTGTGGGGGAATTTGTTAAATTGTCATTTTGCATTCATTTGGTATATAAATCTCTCTCATATATTGAAATTATTATTCAAAATTGATGGATTTGTCCCTTAATTGTTCTCAGAAGATTTTCAATACTGAAGAGATAAAATTGAATCGAAAAGATGCAAAGGAAACAAAGATAACCCAAAATTTCATATTGGTAGCAAATTAAGTGACTAAGCGTGAGCACGTGTAAGGACAAAAACGATCTGCAGCATCTGCTTTTAAATGTTGATCCGATCCAATTCAAATTTTTATGATTTTGAGAATCAAATTGCATTTTTATTGATGGGGATCGACCATCTGAATATGGGGGATAGATTATCTGCTGAGGTCAAGAAAAAGGAGAGAGAGGAGGAGTTGAAACGTATAAAGGAGGAGAATTTTTACTGTTCATGTAGTCATTAGTATTAGCATAGTTTTAGAATTTCTACAAACCACTTTAGGAGTAGTTTTACGTTTTCAGCATTCTTTTCTTCTGGTTTTCTCGATAGCCATAGTTAGGTTTCAATTTCTGCATTGTTTCTCTAGAAATTTTTAAGATTTCTAAGAAAGACCAGGGATGCAGACTTTACAATTGGCTATTTCTTTGTTTTTCACTTTCATTATGAGTACCTAAATTCCTTTTCTTGGTTGAGGGAAACCCTGTTATATTCTATTATGTGTGAGATGGTCCAATAAAGTTTGTTTGTTGATAAATATTGAGTGCCTTCTGAATTTCTTTATATAACTAAGAATTGATTGATTTCTAGGTGTGCAACTAGGAATTGATTCATTTAATAGCTAGATTAATAAAATATGACATTCAGTTTTGTTAATCACAAATAACAATTAGGATTACCTTCTTTACGTTAGAATGAGAAATTCTAAGAAGAAACTCATCGTGATTGAATGCATGTCGTACATGTGTTATCTTGTTCATTGGTTTCTTAGTTCTTAAAGCTATTACTTAATTGAACTTACAATCCTATCTAGGTTATTGAGTGATAACAATACTTGGAATACATGTTTCCACTCATTTACACTTAAGAGAAAACATCACTCAATGAATGTTTATTGATGAACTGAATTTTATATTAAGGATCCATATTAGTGTGATAACGTTGGACCAAGGTTCGTTCTCTAAATTTCCAGATTTGAATATTTTTGTTATTAATTCAATTTCAACCATTTTACTTTCTTTTAAATTTTGTTAAATTACCCCCAATTTCGTTTTAAAATCGTATAACCTTTGTTGTTAAAAATTCCTCATGGGAACGATCTGTACTTTCTACTACTACATTAATTTGTATTGTAGGAAATTGGTTTCTTTTTAAATTTGGTTGCATACAGGTCACTAGACCTACTAATATCCATTCCTGTATTCGATACTCCAGAACTTTCTAACTTCTCTTACCTTTTATCATTCAACATAGTAGCCACAGGACCAGGATTTATAACCATATGTAATATTAGAGGAGAAAGCGCATTGCTGCTATTAGGTCTCGAATGTCTAGTTGTTGACACCTGTGCTCTACCTGATAAACATACCAGTGAAGCATCTTTAGGCAAGCCGTCACCCTTCTTTTCTAATCGATGTCAACTAGTTCTTGCTAGAACTCCTTCCTTGTGGGAGTGCATACCACTCGACTTGAAATCAAACACTGATGCATTAGCAGCATCACGCTTGGATGACTCATCAATAGAATCACTGAACGGGGTTTGATGCGAAGCCGCCACAATTGGGGAAACAACTGAGACCTGTTGTTATTCATGTGCATGTGTTGCACCTCGTACCTCCTTACCACATACTGCAGTCTGCAAGTTCGACTTCCACTCCCTCATATTCACGCGTTGATCACTTGTGTTTTGCATCGGTGCCACAGGTGCAGCTTTAACCTCATCTCTAACCTTGTCATTATTTATCTGTTATAGAATCTGAAACCGAGACCTTGCTGCAACCCCATTCTGAGAACCTTGTTGTCAGCCTAAGCATTGACCAGGCTCGCGCCTTAAAATATGTTCATCTCGTCCGTTCATCACTAATATATTGTGAGGAGGTCGATGCTCACGTCGAGGCGCATGCATCTAGGGACCATAGATGGACTCTTTGGCAACATGCATAGAAACGCTACGAATTGAAACTGTGTCCCCATTTACCTCAGTTGTAACCTCTTGCAGCAGAATAGGCGCGGGATCATTCCTATATGGGTAAGCAACCTGATTGTGACCTGCTCTTCCACACGAAAAATAATTTTAAGGAAAATTTTCATAGACAATCCTTTGCAGACTTCCCCTCAAATAGAACTGCGGATCTAACAGTTTGGAGAGGTCAATCTCCACAGCTACACGAGCAAAGTGACCACAATGTGACGCCGATGTGTGAATATCAACACGCACCACAAGCCCCAACATGCCCCCAAGTTCCATTAATATCGACTCCTGGTAAAATTGAATAGGTACATGAGGAAACCTAATCTAAGTTGTAACCGTTTTCTCCTGTGCAGACATCGCATCAAAATTCCAGGGTCTAAGCTTGAACCATCAGATAGTGTCCCAAAATAATCCATGGACCCCCAAACAATATATGATCAACATCGTCAACACTATTTAGTTTCAGCAAGAAGAAGTCATTTTCTAGGTCTACAACTTTAGGTTCAGCGGACAACCTCCACATCGTTTCGAGCTTGGAACACATCAGCGAATAAGAAACTTTACGCCCAAGTAACTTAACCACCAAGGTATTCTGCCACGCCTGCGTCAGTCGATCATGTAATCCATGAGAAATTTCAATAACTAAACCCTTCGATTCACGGTTTATGACGATATCCCTATCCTCACTAGCCATAGTCGCCTTTGGGGGACTACTCCTACGTTTATCTTTATACGAAATCACTCTTTCTCCCATCTCCGTATCCATAGCGCAAGGTGATATATCCGATCCCTGTGCTGAGCCACCCTCTGGATTAACATTGCTATCAAAATTCTGAAACTTGACTTTGCCGGTTGCCGCAGCCACTTCCTCAGAGAGAGCTAGAGCTTCAGAGAGTGAAGACGACAAAAGTTTTTGAAATAAAATAATGTTATCTTTCCTTTAATAAATTTTAAATTTGATTTTTATATGAATCAAATTTATATTTAAAAGTAAATCTCATTTCTTATATATAATCCGATATAAGCTTAAGATTTGAACCATTTTAAATTAGACTTTCATCAGATTTTACGGAATTTAACTATATATAAGTCTAATAATCAACAAAGTCTTTAATTACCATAAAGTTAATTGTTGTTACCATATAGCCAAAAATTGACTATATATAACAAATGTTAGAAACTAAACTTGGTTTAATACATACTTCTTGACGTAGCGTCGTAACACTACTCAAAATAACTAAAGTTATAATTATAACAGTGATGAGTCTTGGTCGATCTCACAAAGAGTGTGTGTAAAGCTTTAAAAATGAAAATAGTTAATGTTTAGGTTGTGAGGGGCTTTGGTTTTCACATAAGAAAAATAAAATAAAACTAAATTAACAAAAAAAAATTAAACCAAATAACATAAAAGTGATGAAAAGTGATGAATGCATTAAGGACTAGGTCATTAGTTCAATCTCAGCCTATACACAATTAAACATACTTCACTGAGTTGTTATTCTCATACCTATTATAACAACTATTAATTGTAGGTTAACAACAAGTCCTGTTAACCTTAGTTTTCTCTTTTGTCATATTTAATTAAGAAGAGCTCGTTAATTAAACCTAGCTATCGAACAACCTAGAACAAGCTCTTTATATTTAATTGGACAGTCGCATTATAAGTTAGGAAAACATATTAATCAAGGCAACAACCACACAAGATCATGTCATTTAACCTAAATTATGTTATCCCTAATGATTAAAAACCATTAGTTGCCATAAATGAATCAGAAACACAACAATTACGTATTGTAATCCATTTTATTAATGGGTTCATGCATAAAAAAATCAAATAAAGCATTCAATCATTCTTACACGACACCCAAACAATAAACATAGGATAACATAATCAATTTCTAAGAAAGAAAGAACAACAAACAATGAAAGAATGCTTAACCGGGTTCTTTAGCATCAACATCACCTCCGAACTAGCGTCAGGAAACTCTACCCTTCACAGGTCTCCAAAGGAATGAAGTTTTGCCTCTTTTCTTCTTCAAAACCTGAGACTCCACTCTCCAAAGATGATTCCACAAATGAAACATGCCTTCTATTGTCACAACTCATCCATTTATATTAAAAACTAGGGTTCGGGTGAGCTAACAAAAACTCACAGGCTTAAGTGGTTGGCTCATGGCTATGATTGGCTTCTTTGAAGCTCAAGGTCGTAAGCTATGCAAAATTAGTCAAGGGCATAACAACCTTTGTCATATCCATGAGAGATGACTCACGCGCATGACAAAATGATGCATGGCCGTGAGGGATGAATGCCTCACATGTTCTTCATTTTATGAATTTTCTTGTCTTCTCTTACTCTAATCCTTCTACTTATTACTCCATGAAGATAAGTGAGTGTGAGTCTCAGGAAGACGACTCAAATATTGTGCTTTCGACTCACTTTAGCTTTTTCGCTTCCAATTTGTACTTGAAACCAAATATGAACTAAATTGAATGTCTCAAGCATTTCATAGTATTAATCACTAAGGGTTATGGAATAAATGTATAATCAATTAAGCAAATATAAATTTCCCTCATACTTAGCTTTTGACCATCCTCAGGCAAAACAACAAAATAAAAGTCACAAACCCAAAACACATGCATTTTTTCATATTTTTCAAGGATAGATAATCATAAGAAAAGAGGAATAACTTTTAAAAACTATAGAAAGAACTCAACATTCAATGCTCCTACCCATAGTCAATCAACAATCATCACCTTTAGAAACTGAGCTATTTAGAGGTAAACTTGGACGAAATGTGTTTAAATAAGATAGATCCATAAGTACACTCAAATACCATTCATGATCATGACATTCCACAACTTTGCAAATCATTTTATTACTCCATCACTAGGATTCAAATGCATAATCTTAAATCAAAGAACATTTCTTAGGTTGTAATGTGGGTAAGGGTAAGGTGAGATGTATTTAGGTAATGTAGTGTAAAAGCCATTAAAGCTAGTGAAACAAGAAAACACTCACTATACCATCAAGACAAAAACCACTCACTCATAATTGTGTACATCAACTATGATGAATGTAAAAACTATGCTTCACAGCTCAAATTCAAGCTCTTATACCACAAACCACATGAAGCATAAATCACCTAGAAGAGATCACTCATAAAAATTGATCATAAAAATACATTGAAACTACAAGGAGTGAACTTTCCAAAACAACATCTACCTCATATGCAACATACTCAAATCACTCATTCAATACAACTTTAGTAGGAGAAACAAATCATGAATAACTTTTCAAAACCAATGTATTTCCTCTTTAATATTTTTATTTAAACATTTTTCTTTTTCTTTTCTCTTTTTTTCTTTTTGTTTTCATTTAAAAAATTCAAAGAAGCTACATCAACCTCAGAATTTGTTGACAAGACATAAAATGACATTTCAACGATTATAACCAACCCGCACATATGCACACCCCTACACTTATACTTTTGTGCATCCACAATTATCCATAATCAGCAATGTTCCAAGAGCTTTAAAGCTTAGTTAAGACATTTGGTTAGGTTTAAAGCAAGTAATGTGGTTTGCACAAAAAGAAAGGCTAATAAAGCTCAAGGGGCTTAGCAAAGGAAAATTTCATATCAAAGGGTAGGCTATTTGGCTAATGTAGTTCATAAAAAAAATAGAATGCCTATATCATTTCCATGTTAATGCATGTGATAAAAATGTGGTCTTGAATAGAAAATCAAAGAAAGTCAAGATGTACATGACATGGTCACACATAAACAAAAGACGATGAGACTGATATGAATGTGTCAGTCTATAAAGACTCAAAATCTCACTGGTTTGTATCTACCACTAGTCATTACTCTTCTAAAAATAATGCATATTGAGCAATCACAAGAGTAAAAGTATGTGCTAAGTTGCCATGAATTTTTCTATTCAATTCACTCTCTAATCATGACTAGAAGCAATAGGAAAAGAGAGATTGTTTGTTTGTTTGTTTGTTTGTTTCTCCCTCTCTTTATGATTGAAAACTTAAAAAAATGTTTAAAAAACAAACTTAAAAATATACAAGCATATAAGAAACAATTGTAAAAGTGTCAAGGAAAAGAAATTAATTTCCCTTGGGTTGCCTCATAATAAGCACCTTTGTTTATTGTCGTTGGCTCAATTCCTTTTTATCCTCACGTGACAAAATTATGATCCTCGAGTGTCACATTTTGAGCTTTCTCCACATAAGGTTGTTCAAGATAGAGTCTCAGTTGATGAACATTTATATTCAACATCTTCCCTATCTTCAGATTATTAATCTCTACTGAGTCCATGCATTCTGAAAATATTTCGAATATCTCTTCACCCTTTTCCTCCTATTTTACTTTCTCCAGCCTATTAGGTAAAGATGAAAGGTTAGTTTCAAAAACAATTATGAACTCATTATTTAGCTTTGAGCTAAATGGTATGTCTTTTCCTCCTTCGAGCTCCTCCTCCACTTCTTCGACACAACCAATTCCTTGAGTAGTTCTCTCAAGATTCTCGAGCTCCTCTTTACTCTATAAGGTATATGCACTAATGTCTCTTGGGTACTCCTCAGGTTGAGATGGTTGCATTTCTTCTCTTTGTGATGCTAAACAGTTGATAACTTCAGCTAGCTGACCCATCTGGCTTACCAAGTTCTTGATTCTAGAACTTGTTTCCTGCTGAAATTGCATCTCTTCCTGCTGAAATCGCAAAGTATTAACAACAAAAACATTAACCAATTCTTTTAGAGATGTACCTGAGTTTGTTGCCTCTCCAAATCTTTGACGCTAAACCCTATATCTTGCCAAAGTTGCCCTTCATCCTACTAGAATTATAGATTATTCTGTTGAATTTGAATATTGTTCGCAACCATAACATTAAGTAATTCTTCCAATGATGGACCTGAGTCATAATAAGAAGCTTTTTGTTTATATGAGAATTGCTACACGTCTTGCAAACAATCAAGGAAGTCATTTTGCTAGTTATCCCATCCCTAACTGAAGTTTGTATGGTCAGTCCAAACTTGGTTATAAGATTAGGAATATGACTTACAGAAAAAGTTACTTCCTTCCATGAATTGTTTTAACATACTAGCACTAAACAAAAGTGAAAAGATCAAGAAATAACTGGAAAGAAAATAATTATAAAAAAATATGTACAAAACACCAATTAAAATCAAGAACAAAAACTAAAACACCGCACTCCCTGACAATGATGCCAAAATTGACATAACGTGTCATAACACTACTCAAAATTACTAGACCTATAACTGTAGCAGTGATAATTCTAGGTCGATCCCACAAAGAGTGTGTTTAAAGCTTTTGAAATGAAAATAATTAGTGTTTAGGTTGTGAGGGGTTTTGGTTTTCAAATAAGAAAAATAAAATGAAACTAAACTAATAAAAGCAAATTAAACCAAATAACATAAAAATGATGAAAATTGATGAATGCGTTAGGAACCTGATCATCGGTTCAATCTCGGCCTACAGACAATTAAACATACTTCACTGAGTTGTTATTCTCTTACCTCTCCTAGCAACTATTAATCGTAGGTTAACAACAAGCTCTGTTAACCTCGGTTTTTTCTTAGGTTAGATTTAATTAAGAAGAGCTCGTTAATTAAACCTAGCTATCAAACAACCTAGAATAATCTATCTAGATTTAATTGGACAACCGTATTACGAGGTAGGAAAATAGATTAATCAAGGCAACAACCACACAAGCTCACGTCATTTAACCTAGGTTACGTTATCTCTAATGATTTAAAACCATTAGTTGCCACAAATGAATCAGAAACACAATGATTACGTATTGAATTTGATTCTAGCAATGGGTTCATACATTAAAAGCAATCAAATAGAGCCTTTAATCATTCTTACACAAGAACCAAATAATAAACATAGGACAACATAATCAATTCCTAAGAGAGAAAGAACAACAAATAACGAAAGAATGCTTAACCAAGTTCTTTAGCATTGATATCACCTCTAAATCGGCATCGGGAAGCTCAACTCTCCATGGGTCTCCAAAGGAATGGAGTTTTGTCCCTTTCCTTCTTCAAAACCCAAGACTCCACTCTCCAAAGATGATTCCCCAAATGAAACATGCCTTCTGTCGTCACAACTTGTTAATTTGTATTAAAAACTAGGGTTTGGGTAAGCTAGTAAAAGCTCACGGGCGTGAGTGGTTAGCTCATGGCCATGATTGGCTGCTTTGAACCTCACGATCATCAACTATAGTTGCATGTGTGTGATAGGGTGTCACACCTATGCAAAATTAATTCAAAATTTTGAATGCAAGATTCGGGGAGGTTCGACAGTATGCATCTTTATTCTTACGTAATATAGAGGTTATTTCTAACAGACTCACATGCAATGCGATATGACAATATGACAAAAATAAAAGATTGTGCAGACATATTTAACAAGGTACTAAAAAAAACATAACAATAAAATATGACAATAAAATAACAATAATAAAATATAACAGAAAAGGTAAGGTAATGCAAAATACAATGAAAAACAATAAATAATAAGATAGAAATACATACTAGAAAAGACGTAGACATGAGTACCTCCAACCAAGGCTGTCACTACCTTAATTATGCGCTAATTAGGAACCTAACTAGCTTAACTAACTATGTGGTAAATACTATGCAATAAAATGCATAGGACATGATTTAATATAACCTAAAAGAACGTTAATGCTCTCTTTAAGGAAGATCCTTTACTCGTATCCTAGTACGCCAAGTTTTTTTTATTACGGGAAAGTCCTCAATAAGATTAATCATAGCCATATCATTCTTGATCACTTTCCCCTAGTTCTTTTTAGGGCTCCCTTTTTTTTCCCTATAGTCTCTAAGTATTATTGTCTCGCATCTTCGGACTGGAGCCTCCAGATGTCTCCTTTTAATGTGTCCGAACCACCTAACCTTGTCTCTCTCAATTTGTCATTAATACCAGTCACCTTTAATTTGTCTCTGACCTATAGATTCTTGACCCTATCTTGTCTGGTAAGGTTACAAATCCTCTAAAATATCCTCATCTCCGTCAACAAAAGCTTATTATTGTGTGTTTGTTTTATAGGTCAACACTCTACCTTGTATAACGTGGTTGACCTAATTGCTAAACGATAGAATTTTCCTTTGAGTTTGAGTGATATCTTCTTGTCACATAAAACTCCTGATACACTTCTCCATTTAAGCCATCTTGATCTGATACAATGGGCTATATCTTCATCGATCTCTCTATTGTTTTAGATGATAGACCTTAGGTACTTAAAACACTTCGTCCGTGATATAATTTCTGATCCAATCTTTACCTTCACACTGGTAACCTCTTAATGCCTGAAAAGTTATATTCTACATACTCAGTCCTAGTTGTACTCACTTTAAAACCCTTCGACTCTAACCTTTCTCTCCAACATTTTAGCTTGACATTGACTACCCTCTTTTCTCATTCACTAAGATAATATCATCCACAAACAACATACACCAAGGCACATTTCCTTGAATGTTCTTGGTAAGTTCATCCATCACTACTACGAACATAAAACGGCTTGATGTAGAACCTTGGTGTAGCCCAATATTGATAAAAATATTCTCAGTATCTCCTCCTATCGTCCTTACTCTAGTCAATGCCTCTTCATACATATCTCTAATCACCATTTTAAAGGTCATAGGAGCTCCCTTGACCTCTAAACACTTCCACAGGATTTCCCTAGGAACCATGTCATATGCCTTCTCGATATCAATAAAAATCATGTGTAAATTCCTCTGGCTATCTCTGTAATATCCCATTAATCTTCTGAGGAGGAGTAAAGCTTCTATTATGGACCGCCCTGGCATAAGTCTAAATTGATTTTTTGATATAAAAGTATCCAACTTGAGTATTTCACTAAAATCTCCAAATAATTATTTGACGAGCCTTTTTAAGCTCACAAGTACATCTTTTACAAGGTTTTTTAACATTCCATACTAGTAGTATTTAACCGGCCTCTACAAACTCTCAACAATTTGAAAGTAGTATTTGCTCAATATGAGCTACAATAGATAATCTCTCTTGTTAGAGTGTTTTCACTTTCTAAAGCATAGTGGATAGATAACGATATGACTTTCAAGTTTGGCTATAGCTGTTATTGATATATTTTCAAAAATATGGTGAATAAGTGAATGCAGCAGCTCTTCCTTAAATAGAAGGGTCTCTTCAGCTAGCCATTGCTTCAATTTTATCACTAATTGACTGAATTGGTTTATCACTAATCGATGGGTGGAGACCAGATCTTCTGTCTAATTTTACTCTGTCTAATTCTGTTCAATTAAAAACATGGTCGTTTCTGCTTAAATTTTAAGCAACCAGTCATTCATAATTATCATGGGCGTGACTCATAGGGGTGACACTTAAAGTCATGCCTGTGACCATTTATTTTTTACTTTTTTATCATTTTAATTTTAACTATACTACTATTAGTTTAATAAAAAATTAAATTTTAATTATGCTACTATTGATTTTATAAATAATTAAAATTAAAATTAAAATAATAAAAAACATAAAAAAAAACTAGTTTGAATTTGTATCACAGGCCTAACATATATTTTCTTTTTTATTATTTTAATTTTAAATTTTTAAAAAATTTATAAGATAAAAATTTAAAATTTAAAAATTAAAAATTTATTAAAATTGTTTAATTAATTTATAAATTATAGAAAATATTAAATTAAATTTAAATTTATTATTATTATATTAGCCAACATGCATATTAATGTCATATTAAACATCTTGTATGATAAAGTTTTTTTCTACAGAGAATGCTTGAGAAATGCAAATAAATTATACAATATATTATATATGTAGAATAATTTATTTTGGTTTCAATAATTTATTTTAATTGATTATTTTACTAAAATTGTTTAATTAATTTATAAATTATAAAATTTTATACATAAACACTAAGCAACTAATTTTACCAAACATTTTTAATAAACAACTGATTTACCAAACATCTTTTATAAACAGCTAATGTTATCTGCTGATCAAATCAACTGATGTTATTTGCTGGTATCAGTTGGACCTATTTGGCAATCAGCTGATTGCATTAGTTCATAGCTGATTCTATCAGCGGTTGGCTAATAGTTGATTTGACCAGCGGATAATATCAACTGTTTATTAAAGATGTTTGGTAAAATTAACTGTTTAATATTAGCTGGTTATATATAAAATGACTTATAAGGATATGACTTTAAAAAAAATTACAAGTACATGAGTATTATATCTTAGTATTTTTTTTGAATATTTTCATAAGAATTTAGATATTTATCTTTATACAAAACTAAGTTTATAAATCTAATTAAAAACATATAACATATAATAATAAAAAATTGTTCAATTTTTAAATTTGATTTAACATTTTCTATAATTTATAAATTAATTAAACAATTTTAGTAAATTAATCAATTAAAATAAATTGTTAAAATCAAAATAAATTATTTCACATATAATATATAGTATAATTTATTTGCATTTCACAAGCATTCTCTGTAAAAAAAAGACTTTATCATAAATATACAATATGTTTAATATTACATTAATATGCATGTGGGCTAATAATAATAATAATGATGATGATGATAAAAAAATAAAATTAATCAATTTTTTAATTTAATTTAATATTTTCTATAATTTATAAATTAATTAAACAGTTTTAATCAATTAATCAATTTTTAAAATTTAAAATTTATAAATTTTACTTAAAAATTAAAATAAAAATAATATTTTAAAAATATGTCTCAGGCGCCATGACACAAACCAAATAATTATAAAAAAAGAGAGAAATAAATAACAGATAGTGGGGGTAACTATAAAACAAAGAAAGACGCGATCATGAAGGGCGTTGGATTGATTATTATCGGAAGGAGCGGTAGTCTTTAGTTTGGCCCGATTATGCCCTTTTTTTTTTTTTCTAATTTGTATTTCAGCTAAAAGCAAGTAGTCTGGAGTCCAGCCTTCAAGTTGGTTCTCTGCGGTTGGCGAAGACTCTAAACTATTACGAAGACTTAGTAAAGATAGATTAGTATAATTTTTAAAAAAGGATAGATTAGTATAAATTAATTTTATTTTTTATCATTTTAATTTTAATTTTTTATAAAAATTATATATTAAAATTAAAATGTTAAAAAAATAAGAAAGACTTACGGATGTGAATTAAGTGTCGACTTGTGTCACAAACCTGACTTATATTTAAGTAGCTGAGTCACTTAAAATTTAAGCAAAAATGAAAATATTTTATTAACTAGATAGAGTTAGATGGGATAAAGTTAAAGAGAAGATCTCATTTCATTATAGTGAACTAAAAGTAAAGTTGAATTTTCAAATATAAAATCATTTTGCACACATTTTTTTCTTTTTATCAATCGAGAAAAAAATGTCATCTTTAAATAATCTAAATTCAGGCAATTCAAGGCAATGACATTAAAGATCACGTGTTAATGACAGTCTTGAGATTTTTATAAAATAAAAAAAAGAGTTGAAAATGAGGCTGATGTTAAGGATGCACTTACGAAGACCTAAATACAGAAAGGTGAAAGCTTCCTTCATATAAACCTCGATCAAAGAATTGCTCAAGTTTGAAATTTTTTTAGAGGGAAGGATAGCTGGACCACGTCAAAATGGAAAAGTTAGATCTGTTCGTCAGTTCAGCATGTGGAGTAGAAATTTCTATATAAGAAAGAGAAACAATATCTATAATGATCTAAAGAAAATTACAGCAAACAGAAATGGAAATGTCTACGAAGAAGCTTGAAATCATCTCAAGAAAAACAATCAAACCATCTTCTTCTACACCTCAACATCTTCAAACATTTGAGCTTT
>JAOSBN010000009.1:26194513-26209340 GCA_027563595.1 Erythroxylum suave
TATCTCTTGCAACTTTACAAGTATTATTTCTACTCTTCCAGAGCCTCTTCAGGTCTCTTTTACAAAGTATTCTTTATTTGCTATCTTAGCCTCTTTAAGCTCTAGCCTTCCTTTCACTTGAAAAGATATTGTTTGAGCTTTCTACACTCATATTACAGGTGTTCTTAATCACTCTTCCTCCTTGTTTTTACTCAGGATATTTTTATAATATACTCACTTGATCACATAATTATTTCGTGTAAGTAAAAGTAAGTAAAAAGTTGTTTTGTCTACAACTACAACTGATATTTATAGTCTAATTCACCAACGGTCTTCTTGAGAAAACTGCTTGTAGAATCTTTAAAGATCAATTATTAGTTAAGTCCTGTAACCAACTCCAACTAACTAACCAACTGATATTGTAGATTATTCTTCAATTATATCTTCTTGATTTGATTTGTATGCTTCGTCTTATGTCTTCGCTTCGTCTTATGTCTTCACTTCCTCTTATGATTTCGTCTTAAACATATGACTTCGTCTTAGTCACATGACTTCGTCTTACACTTTGTGTTAGTCAGCTCTTGAATATCGTCTTGATTTGATGATTTGTGCTACTTACATTTATCTGCATACTTAAGAAACTCATCAAAACAATTCACACACTTCTTTTATTATTATTATTCGACTTTCATCAAAATTAATAGAGGAAGCGAAGTCTTCTTGACTTAAAATCAATATCTATTCTTAATAATTTAGTAACAAACTGAGATGGTCAATCGAGTGAATCTAATCAAATTGGGCTAACGAGAGTTAGGTAATTTAATAGATAAGAATTAAATCAAACTGGTAAATTTGTTTAGCGAGAGATCATGCATAAGTTGTCGGTAGGTTTTTAGACAATTTCAGAACTAATTTGGGTTTTGGGTAAATTGTAAATCAAGACATTACAATTCCATAATTTAAATTAGGGATTATTAATCAGGGTTAAAGATTATAACTTGAGAGAGAGTAATCCACCCTAGGATTGTCTAGACTCGGTAATTCGGTAATTTCATAATCAATTAGATTTTTGTTAAGGTCGGATAAAACCCCTTTTCTCTCACTTGGTAATTTCTAGGTTGATTTTGGATTGGGATGTGTGATTTGCCATTTTTTATATTTCTGAGTTTCAATTCTCGTAATTGATTGTTTGATTGATTTAATTTTTGCATTTAGATCATATTCTCTTGTTCTATATCATTGCCAACAATTTCAGATGTTCTACCACACATACAATAGCCACACACTTTGGACTTATTCTTTTCTTCAAAATAAACCTCAAACTGTACTTTACAAGTCTCTACTAATTTCTGTTATATAGTAATCAATTATAAGAAAAGTAATTTGTAGATTACAAATCTAGCACAAATTAAGTTACTACGTCACATTGTCGATCTTTGCTTACATTTCTATCCGATCAACTATGACAATTCCCTTCTACTGTCTAAAAGTAGCTGGTTGTCTCCCCTGTTCATTCATCCATAAGTAGTTGTTGCTTGCCATCTCCTTTATCAACTCCTCCACTTCATAAACTGTCTTCCTCATTAAAGATCTTCCAGAAGCTGTGTCAATTATGCCTCTTGTCAGTGGGTTCACCCCATTGTGGAAAGTTTGCAATAGGAACTCCTTGGGTAGGTTATAGTGTGGGCATTTCCGTTGCAAGTTCTTATATCTTTCCCACACTTCGTAAATTGATTCCCCGTCACCTTGCTATAAATTAGTGATTTCCTTGATAATCTTCGTTGTCCTGGACAATGGAAAATATTTATCCAAAAAGGCACGAAACAACTAGTCCTATGTCATATTGTTGGCTAGGCTCAGAGAAAGATACTAAGCCTTTGCTCTATCTCTAATGATAAAGGGAAACAGTTTGATTCAGACTGCGTCTTCTACAATATGATGATATCGGAAAGTATCATAAATCTTGAGGAAATTAATGACATGAGTGTTGGGATCCTCGTTCGCTAACCTGTAGAATGACACATTCTGCTAAAGCATATTGAGGAGGGCTAGCTTAATCTTCAATGAGGCTCCTTGTGGGATCGATAGCTTAGGTACTACACGAACGACCTGTACGCTTATGGTAATATTGAGGCTAAAAATATAGTAAAACTTAGCACATGTAAACCATTGATCAAGAGATCCATTGTATGGACAACAATATAACCAAATGGATCCCGATGAGATCGGGATATGTGTCGATAAGATTGTGACGTTGATATTACTGAAATAGGTCTTCAGAGTTTTTTTAACATCCGGGACTCGATAGGACTGACCTAATATGATTGGACCACCATAGCATTTATATATATTTATAAAAGATATGGTGCAACGTGGAAGATGAGAGAGGGTTCTTTAAAAATATGCATTTATTGTTTTTAAATGACAAAAAGACAAAAAACAAAAAGAGCAAGAAAGAAGATGATAACCATGAGAACAAAGAAGTAAGCAATCTTCTTCACGATTCTCACCTAATTCTCCTCATCTTTCTCATCTTCTTCCTCTTCAATTTATTTCACATTTTTTCTCTCCATAGAAGAAAGAAGAGAGCTAGCACTCTTTTCTTTGTTCTATCCATTTCTGGATCAAAGTGTTTGATTCAATTAGTTTCTTCAATCTCTATGTGGATACTGTTAGAGATGGTCCATTTTGGTCGTTGTGGTTTGTGACAACCCGATGAGTAGAAGATCAAAGAACGAAGGAGACTGCACACAAGTGCATGGTTTCTGTATGAATAATTGATTTGTCTAAATGCCATGAATTCCTATATATATGTGTCTATTATGAAAATGTATGTGAATTGGGAATTTTCAGCTAGGTTAAATGGTATTTCCTTATATAGGCATATGGAGCCTAGACTTCAAGAAAGTCCTAGACCACATGTATATGATGCATGCACCGGGATTTTCCTACAGCGGTGTCGGAGCCACTTGTGCGCCATATAAAGGAGTAACAATAACATAGGTGATGCTGCTGATTGGTTGTGATAGGTGTGCATTTTAGTTGTCTTGAACTTGAAATCAGTATAGAGATATTGTTTTTGAAATTTTCTTGCCCATATTTGGTAATGAGATGTTGCTAAATTTGTATGTGGAAGAAAAAAATATCAATGTGATTTGTTATGTTTTTGCTAATTAATTCCCTACTGTTCTGGTTGTTGTGTTTATGCTCATTACATGAATAGGCACGCTTGGAAATTCAAGAATAAATTCTATAAAAGTTTTTTCGGTATTTTCTTTCACCACCATCTTTATAAACGTTTATAAATGTCTATGAAGATGTAAAAAAATTTTCAAGGTGATTGAATATTTATTTGAGAATTTCTTATGTGTTGTTGTGAATGTTAGTGTTGAGGAACACAGCTTCTCGATTGGCTTGGCTACTGAGGCTGGTTGAGTTTTTTAAAATAAATTCTAAAAAAATTTTATGGAATATGTTGGAAAAATGTGATAGCCTCTATAATTTTCTCAACATTTATTGAAATTGTTTCAAGCAAAAGACAAAGCTAGACATTTTTGAGAAAACTATTGGAGTTAGTTTGTTTGAAATGGTGATTATGTGTTTTTTGGTTTCAATGCCGCGGATCATTTTTTATGTGATCAGAAATATGTTGCTTTAATTTTGTATACATGCCAAACTGATTTTCCTGAAGCTAGGTTTCCAAAAATCTTGGGATGGAAAATATATCATGTTAGCATCTCATTGGTATATTCATTTGGCTTGATTGTTTTGGTCATCACAAGTTATGTGACAAGTGCCAAAATAGTCTTGATGAAGTGGACATTACCTAAAGATACTTAGAGTAATAGTTTGATATTCTCAAATTATTTGGAAATCTAAGAGATTAATATTGTATTGATCTATTTCATGAATTTCATGTCTAGTATGATTAGTTATGACAAGTATGATACAATTAAAATGTTTAATTGGTACATCAGAGTAGAGGGTATTGCATTTGGTATATTGGTATTTTAAATGGGAATTGAAAACATACATATTAAGAGATTAGTTAATTCCAATATTAGAAAGCAATTCGGTTCAAGAGTTGAATCGAAGGTCAAATCTTTAGATGCATAACAGGTCACAACTTATAGAAGAAAACCTTGTGAGATGCTTGCATTAAAGAATGCATGCTAGGGTTGGTTAGGTGGGATGATGGATGGTTATGGATATAAATTCAATATGATTGATAAAACGTCCTAAATCATACCATATAGTCATTGTGACTATAATTCTACGACTTAGATGAGACCAGAATATGAAATCCCTTATACGTAATATGAAAACTAATGTCTTCCATTAATATGGGTAGAACCAGAATTCTTATAGAGTTAGGGTTATTGGGTAAACCCAAGCCTGCTCTATACAAATATGTTAGAACTATGGAAATAAGATTTTCGGAATAATGGGTCAGTTTTCATTAAAAACGTTAATTTGTTAAGTAAACTCAAGTTTAACATAGACAGAGGCGTAATAAGGTAGTGTACATCGAATGTATACGTATCAAGAGTTGATAACCCAATGTGTGTGCATACATCACGAGTTGATAGCACTAGATGATAGTTAGAGCTATGAAGCAATTGATATGACCGATATCTATGGATTAACCTAAGGTGGCTTGTTAGGTAAACCAAAGGTCATTCTTAGTAATGTTGGATATTGACCCATTAGGACACTTTGTCATAATTTTTCTTAGATTCGTAGTGAGGGCTATGGATTCTTTAAAACTAGTAGGAGTTATATACAAGTCCTTATGATCATGCATGCATTTATATTCTAACATTCTTTATTTCTTTACAATTAGGTTGAATCAAGATGTCTTCCAGTGTGAATTTGCACTCACTTATGGATTCTAATAAATTGAATAGACCCAATTTTCTTGATTGGATAAGAAATCTGAGAATTGGTCTCATATTTGAGGAGCCAGGCTTTGTTCTTGACGTTCCACTTCCTAATCCCCTTACTAATGATGCTTTTGATTAGGATCAGAGAGCATATCATAAGCATCTTAAAAATAGTGACTTAGATACCTACATTATACTAGCCTCTATGTCACTAGAACTGGAAAAACAGTATGAATCTATGGATGTTAATACCATAATATTTCATCTTAGAGAGCTTTTTGATGAGCAAACTTAGTCTGAAAGGTTCGAGACCTCAAGGCTGCTTTTGACGACTAAGATGACTCTAGGGACATATGCAGTGCAGTATGGACTGAAGATGAATGGTTATATTAAGAGGTTGGCCACCTTGGGTTTTGTTATGGACTATGAATTACGTGATGACTTCATTTTGGTTGGATTGTCTGATAGTTATTCACAGTTTGTGTTGAACTATCAGATGAACTAAATCTTCAAGACAATCCATGGGTTGATCAATCTACTCCACCCAGCAGAGCTAGGCATTAAGAAGGATAGTAAGCTAGTGCTAGTGGTGGACTCTTCTTCTTCTGGTTCAAGAAAAAAGAACATAAAGAAGAAAAGGACAAAGAAACCAAAAGGAAGTGCAGCCAGAAAGAAACTTAAAGAGATTGCACTGAAAGGAACTTGCTTCCATTACGATAAGATTGGCAATTGGAAGCAAAACTATAAAGTCTATCTAGAGTCTTTAAAGAAGAAACAGGCTTCAGATGGCTCAGCTCCTTCAGGCATGTTTGTCATTGAGGTTAATATTGTTTTTAATCATAACATATGGGTATTAGATACCGATTGTGGCTTACACATATTTAATGATATGCAGGGCCTCAGGGATAGTAGACAGCTTATGAGGAGAGAATTGGACCTTAACATAGGCAATGGAGCAAGGGTTGCTGTGTTCGCCATAGGCACTTATTTTTTGTCACTCCCTAGTAGGTTTGTAATTAAATTGGATGATTGTTATTTTGTACCTATTTTAAAAAAGAATATATTATCTATTTTTTATTTAAATAAAGCTAGTTTCCATTTGAATTTCAATAGCAATGGCTATTCTATTAGTTTAAATGGAATGCTTTATAGTACTGGTACATTATGCAATTGAATTTACATATTAGATATGTCGCATCCAATTAGGAACATTAATGACACAAAAAGACATAAACGAGATAATTTAAAATCAACTTACATATATCATTGTAGCCTTGGCCATATAAATGAGAGACGCATAGCTAAGCTCCACAAGAGTGGTAGTTTTGTGTCATTTGATTATGAATCATATGACAAGTGTGAATCTTGTTTATTAGGTAAGATTATTAAGTTACCCTTTAAGGGAAAGGGTGAATGAGTGACTAGAGTATTAGACCTAATACATTTAGATGTATGTGGTCTGATGTCTATCTATGCCAGAAGTGGTTTTCTTTACTTAATTACCCTTATTGATGACTATTCTCGATATGGATATTTGTATCTAATGAGACACAAATATGATGCATTTGAAAAGTTCAAACAATTTAGAAATGAAGTAGAAAACTAACTTGGGAAAGGTAGAAAGGCACTACGATCCAATCGGGGGTGGGGAATACTTAGACCAAGAATTTTTAGATTATCTTAGATATATTGAGATTTTATGTCAATGGACTCCATCTTACACACCACAACATAATGGTGTGGCAGAAAGGAGAAACTGAACCTTGTTGGATATGGTACGGTTGATGATGGGCTTTATAAATTTATTAAAATACTCTTGGGTTTATGCACTTGAGACATCTGTTTATTTTCTAAACAGAGTTCCATTAAAGGTAGTTGATATTATTGCATATGAGATGTGGACTAAAAAAAACCCATATGTCTTATTTGAAAGTTTGGGGCTGTACAGCTTATATGAAGTGAATACAGTCAGATAAGTTTGGTGAGAAGTCTGATAAGTGTTTGTTTGTAGGATATCCTAAAGAAACAATCGGTTACCTTGTTGAGGACCAAAGTGTGTATTTTTCAAAGTATGCTGTATTTTTAGAGAAAGAGTTTCTTTTAAAAGAAGACAGTGGAAGAAAAATTGAATTTGAAGAAGTTCAAGATGCTCAAATAGATGTGGATCAACTGCCTAAACCTAAGACTGTGACTCATACAGATAAAGTAACAATTCAACCTTCTTCAACACAGGAAGTTCATAGGTCACATAGGATACACTCTGTTCTCAAGAGATATGGATTTCTCATGATTGAACAGAATGACGTATTGCTCATAGAAGATAATGAGCCTACTACCTATGAAGAGGTTCTGAAGAATTTAGAGTCTGAGAAATGGCTTAGCGCCATGAAAGCAAAAACGGATTCCATATATGAAAACCAAGTGTGGACTTTGGTTGGAACACTCGAAGGAATAAAACCTCGGGTTTCAAAAAGAAAACCGACATGGATGGTAATGTGATTACGTATAAAGTAAGGTTTATGGCCAAAGGTTTCCGTAAAGGATAAGGAATAGACTACGATGAGACCTTCAACGCAGTATCAATCCTTAAATCTATTAGGATACTCATAGTCATTGCCGCTCATTATGATTATGAGATATGGAAAATGGATGTGAAGATAACTTTTTTAAATGGAAATTTAGCCGAGGATGTGTGTATGACATAACCAGAGGGCCCCATGTCCTATGATGGCAAAAAGATGTACAAGTTTTAGAAATCTATCCATGGATTGAAACAAGCATCTAGAAGTTGGAATATCCGCTTTGATGAGATAATCAAAGAGCTTGGTTTCTCACAAAATCTGGATGAACCCTGTGTGTATAAGAAGGTTATTGGGAGTGCAATTGTGTTCCTTGTGCTATATGTAGATGACATATTATTACTAGGAAACGATGTCTCTAGCTACAATCCGTGAAGATTTGGTTGTCCAAATAATTTGCCATAAAAGATCTCGGCCAAGCAACTGATATCCTTTGGATAAAGATCTATAGAGATAGATCAAAAAGGTTGCTTGGTCTTTCACAATCAACGTACATAGACAAGATGCTAAAGAGGTTTACCATTGAGCATTCTAAGAGAGGGTATCTTCCTGTGACTCATAAGGTAAGACTCTTGAAATCTATATATCCTAATACACAAGATGAGAGGACGAGTATGAATATGATCCCGTATGCATCTGCAGTACGATTTATCATGTACACTATGTTGTGTACAAGACCTGAGGTATCATATGCTCCAAGTGTTACGAGCAGATACCAATCGAATCTTATTGAGGGTCACTGAGTGGTTGACAAGAACGTCTTTAAGTACTTGCGAAGGACTAAGGATGTTTTCTTGATATATAGAGATGGCAATCTAAAAGTGAATAGGCATACGAATGTCAGTTTTCAATCTAATAAGGATGATTCCAAATTTTAATCAGGTTATATATTCGCACTGAATGGTGGGGTGGTCAATTGGAAGAGTTCCAAATAAGAAACCATTATCGATTCATCAACCAAGGCATAGTATATTCTAGCTTCAAATGCAGCAAAGGAAGTAGTTTGGATCAAGAAGTTCATTACTGAATTTGGTGTGGTTCCTAGTAGTAATGGGTCCATACAGTTTTATTGTGACAACAATGGGGCTATTGCACAGACGAAGGAAACAAGGTCTCATCAATGATCCAAGCATTTACTCCATAAATATCATCTGATCAGGTAAATCATTAGTCAAGGTGATGTACAAATAAAGAGAATTCCCACCGAGCATTGTTGATTCATTGACAAAGCCATTGTCATAAAATAGATTTGATTCTTATGTACTCGCCTATGGTATTAAATACCAAGACGAATAGCATTAGGTCAAGTGGAAGATTTGTTAGAGTAGTGCCCTAAAGGAAATTGCCTTTAGTGCGATTTGTACAAAGTTCTGTACAACCTTTATTTTCAATAATAAAGAAAAGTATATTTCATTAATTTGGTATTCATTATTTATGAATTGATATTGATCTATACGCAAATTAATGAAGTCCATGATATATGATATAGAATGAAGTTGTGATGTGATCATACTACTGAGATTCCTATCATGTGTAATTATGTCAATATCTAAATTATCCCTACTCATAGGATTAATGAGAATGGACAACTTTAATCTAGATAGACTAGCACATGCCAAACTTTTTGATTTGATCAAGCAATGGATCTTAGAAACTGTAAACATGAGATGTTTAAAGTTGAGATGTGGATGCTTACTAGAGGTAATAAGTACATTGGATGATCTACCATGAGATCATCACATAAATGTCTTATTCTAATGCTAATAATAATCTCATCATAGCAATGGTGCAAGTATCCTTAGACTTGAGGTACTCAAGGATATCTTGGATACTAATTCTATGCTTTGACTCCATTCCTTATTGCCTTATAAAGGTCACTCATAGGGGGTCATTGGGTACAGCTTGAGGCATTCGAAGGTAATTGAGTAGTTAATAGAGGATTCACCACTTCTGTGATAGCAGAAGATGATACTCATGACCTCTTGTAAGGGTCATTACTTAGAAATCTCTAGCTGAAGTTCATATGTCATGAAGAATGTCTTCATTGATATATAGAGTAATGAGTCCCAAGATAAAAACTGAAATCACTTGGGTTCGATTTGGCGTATTCATTCCAATGAGAGTTGACACTTTTCCCATACTCATAACCAGTTGGGGTATAGCGTGGTGAAAGGACGAATTGCACAGTAATTATCTATGGGGGGTTTATAAGATGATTCGTTATAAGCACGAGTTCATTCGTCAAACCACTTACTTTTTGGTTAATTGGGGGTCATGATGTGTTGCTAGATGCCACTTATGATTTTCTTGGACTAAGTGTTAATCCAAGTGGCTAACATAACTAGGAGCCTAATGGGTCACACACAAAAGAGTGACTCTGAGGATTCGTAAAATGATTTTGGATAGAGATCCATTACATAGAAAGCAATAAAACCAAATGGATCTCGAGGAGTTCAGGATATGTTCTGATGAGATCGCGACATCAATATTACTAAATAGGTCTCTAGTATTTTTTTCCTGTCCGGGACTAGTAGGACCGACCCCAGTGTGACTGGACCGCCTCAGCATATATACAATATAAGATATGTTGCAACGTGGAAGATGAGAAAGGGTTCTTTAAAGATATGCATTTATTGTCTTTAAATGACAAAAAAAGAAAAAAAACAAAAAAGCAAGAAAGAAGATGATAATCGTTAGAACAAAGAAGTAAACAATCTTCTTCATGATTCTCACCTTATTCTCCTTATCTTTCTCATTTTCTTCCTCTTCATTCTCTTTCATGCTTTTGCTCTCTATAGAAGAAAGAAGAGATCTATGACTCTTGTCTTTGTTCTACCTATTTACTAATCAAAGAGTTTGATTCGGTTAGTCTCTCCGATCTTTATATGGATACCATTGGAGATGGTCTGTTTTGGTCGTTGTGGTTTACGACAACCCGACAAGTAGAAGATTGAAGAATGAAGGAGACTACACAAAAGGTGCATGGTTATTATATGAATAATTGATTTATGTAAATGCTATAAATTCCAATACATATGTATGTTATGAACATGTATATGAATTGGGAATTTTCAACTAGGTTAAATGGTATTTCCTTGTATAGGCATATGGATCCTAGACCTGGAACAAAATTTTTGTTTTCCACACCGCATTTATATGATGCATGCACCGGGATTTTCCTACAATTATGCCATATTTCCATTAGAAGAAATCACAGTCACAAATTAGCTAAATCACCAAACCAAAAATAATAGTTACTCAATACAACACTCTCCAAACAATCAATTATGAATAATAAACCAAATTTAAGCAGAGAGACTACCTTATTAATACGTTGATCTCATTTTGCTTAATGACATCATTTTAATTTTAATTAATTTCCAGACATCTCGTTTTATTTATTATGTAACTTTGTTTCGATTAAAACATCATTTTGTTGTTTGAGCTTGTTAGGTCTTAGGCCCGAGTGTCAGGCCCGGTTTAAGGCCACTTGAGCCTTAATAACCCAACTTGAGGCCTAATTCGATCGGACTAGGTCGGGCAGTTTTTGGTATCCTTATTGATGGAAGGGCCTAGCTCTAGCCTATACCTGTTGCAATGGCTCCATTCTTATCTGTTCGTACATATGGTCTTACAATTTCAATTACAATTTAAATATTCATATGTATAGTTATGATGTTTATATTTAAGCTTAAATTGATAATTAACACATGAATATTAAAAATAATTATATCAATCTTTATCAATATTATGTTTACATGAATCAGACTTAATATTCTTCTCCTTTATACACTTATAAAGAATGTTTTTAGGGATAACATCAAATAAAATTTTCAAAACAAATATATGATAAATATACGTGAAAACATAATAGATACTTGTAGCAATTAATATTCATTATAACCTATTAATAACTTGTTTTTACTAACTTCAACACCTAATCCAATATATATATATATGTAAGGGTTTAAATATAAATTAGGTTTTGAAAATAAAATTCCACAAAAATTTTAACATTGTATTATATTAATATAAGAATATAAAATAATAATGTTATACAAATGTATCATTTGGCATTAAAATTGATGAGAAATCAGGTTGGAATTCAATCTCACGCGCAGCGGAATAATTACAAAACTTTTTTGCATTTGATTTTTCAAAAGTCAAGATCAGTTAAAGTATATAAAATAGTTAACGATTAAATCCTAATAAAGAATGAATTTTATTTCATACCTTATTTTGAAGTTTGATCTTCTTTTCTTGTCATATTTGTTGAGCCATTTTCGAAAATGACTCATCTCATTCACTATAGTTGCACAAATGTCCAACCTCTAATAGTATCCATTGAATGAGTTGAGAGAACTTTGTAACTATTGCAAAGAGGGTTAAATAAGGAGTGATAGCTCATTTAGAGCTTAAGCATATTTATAATAAGTTCTGGACATTTTAGTAATTTAGTTTAAATTAAATTCTAATTTCAATTAAACTTTAATTAAAATTTCATAAAAATCTAATTAAATGTCAATTATACCTAGATAAGATCCAATATCTCATATTGATCCTTATTTATTAAATATCTCATATTTAATTACAAAGTTTCTCAAACTTTACAATCAAATCCAACTCGATTAAATATCTTTGCTCTCTTAAACTTGTTCTTTATGAGTGACCCATTAGATTCCCAAATATGTTGGCAAAAGATACGAATTATAATCTTAATAATATTTGGGATTAGATAAATTAAACTCCTTTAATTTATCTTTAATTCTCTAACTAAACAATTTATAATAATAGATCAAGATTGAGATCTAGTAACACAACATGACCTCTCAAATATGTAGGAATGTCAAACTAGTTTTGACTAATCTTTTCATACATAATTTTTGTATGATTCAATCCTTTAACCATACAATGTTTTGATTAGACATATAGCATGGAATTAATATTTACTCTATTTTGAGTCCAATAAAATCACTTCTCCACCATTAACTATTGATTCAATTAAAAACATTTATAAACTATTTACAAAACATCATTCCACCTTGACTAAGGATTCCCAATTCAATACTAATCGAGAATAAGGAAATATTCTCCTTAATTACTTTAGGGTGAAATCTTATCTTGATCACTTAACTACTTCTATAGTTCATGCCATACCCAATGACTAACAATTGAACTACCTATGATTAGAATAAGTTATAAGTAGTATCAAAACATAACAATCCCTATAAGACTTCAAGTCAAAAGATCACTTATACAATCATTACAATGACAATTTCCTTAGACATACAAATAATATTCTAGTTGGATTTCTCATGTGGAGTTAGTTTAGTGAAATTGTTCTCTAACAAGCACCCCCTATGTTTGTTTAAGAATCTTTATACTTTAGCCTATAAAATCGATTACTTCCTTAATAAGAAAATATTTACATGTGTTAGTCTTTGTACGTTTTATTAATGTCCAGCCTTAATAGAATAATAACTAGAAACAATTTAAGAATAATACATAAAATTAATCTGAATATCATAATAATAATCTCATCATAGTTCATTTTCAACATATAATTATCTTATAGAAATTATCATATACATCTAAATATGTATACGATAAAGAATTTTTTAAAATTATTTTGTCACTAACCTAAAACCAATTGATTAGCTGTGGATCATAAATGGATAATCTCCCACTAGAGCTAAGCTAATTATTTAAGTATCATTTACTATATCACCATATGATGATGATGCTACTTTTGGGGCAGTGGCTTACTGAGAGAATTCTACAAGATTCTCTATGGTGAACAATTGCGTAAATCTTACAACTTTCATCTTAATGATAATCATATTAAGAAAATTGCCTAATACATCTTTGGATCTTCGAAGAGACCTTAGCTACTTTTACTTGTCCAATAGCTCTAATGTTCTATAGTACATTACTGTCTTAAACAATGCAAGGAGCTATATTAAGTTCATTAAAGAACTTATTGATCCAATTAATCATTTCCACTAAATGAAAAATGTATTATGGTTTAATTAGCAACAATTGCTATATTAGAACCTTTCTAATCTTAAAATGGTTTTGTTCTAAGTAAAATATACCTAAATTAGGATTTACTTGTAAAGTCAATATAAATATTGAAGGGATTTCATAATGTAGATCAGATAAAATTTAAAAAGTTTTAATCCGATAACAACAAGGATCGTTTCTATTATTGCTAATTCTCCTTATATTTTGTTTGCATCACAATCAAGTTTATATTCCTACAGGAGGGATTGTTAAACCATACCTTTGGTCTCTAACGAAGCTAAATCCCTCTTCGGTTCACCTTGAATCCGGAACAAGAAGGATGCTGAGTTTGTGCTAGCGTTCTCATCTTTCGTGCCTAGCTTCGCCACCCGTTTCTTAATCGATTACTCAGTCGATAATTGTTTTAACAAGTTATGAGAGAGAACAACGGCCAACCCAAAAAACATTCTATATCGAAGTTTGACCAGATGTAAAATTCATATAGCCTCAAACTATTCTTTAAATTCCTACAGCATTTATAGTAATTAAATCAAGAACGGATTTGAAACAACATATTTAATTCCTGACCTTTTGGTACTAGAACAGCGATAACTTTTTCTAATAAACTCCAAATGACCTGAAACCTTCACCATTAGATTCTACGCTTCAAGGGATATGAAAGTGATAGGTTATTTGTTAATAATGGTTATCGTTTGGCCTTTCAAATTTCTGTTCAAAATCACCTTAAATTCTGTCGTGAATTTGATGGCTATAATAGTGCATCTATTATCTCTCTTCATTTGTTAAAATAAATTCTTTTGGGCTTAGGCTATAAATAAATTTATATTTCATGAAATTTATATTATCCTCATAATGTACATTTCAAATAAATTTGTTTCCCATCTAGGCTGTCACGTCATATGACAATATTTTAACATGTACCTTTATTTCATCAACTTAAATCTTGTACATTGAAAATATATTTTCTTATTTCCCGTTTAGTTGATATGACCTATATCGAGGATCTATGTTGTATTGGCAATGAAATTCAACATTTTATTTCATAAACTATAAGCGGTATTCCATCTATACATTACAGCTACCCAAACAATATAGATGTTTAGTAAACCTTTTATGTAACATGATCCTTCTAGTAATGTTATAATTAACATTACTTGTGACCATTCCTTGCCTTATGATATTATGATAATATACAAAGTAGGACTGTGTCATCTTTGCATTATAATCGTTTCTTGGTCTCCATTAAGTAAATTATAAATTATTACTGTACCTCAGTTATATTGGATCCATTTATAATTCTACTTTACTAAGGGGCCCATAAAATATCATTACTCATTATTAATGAGTGGCAATGATGCTATT
>JAOSBN010000009.1:26209440-26220614 GCA_027563595.1 Erythroxylum suave
CATTTTGTGATTGAAAAACAACTTTAAGGTATGAATGTTAGTGATAAAAGGGATAATACATGATTTTAGTTGTGATGCTGGATGAATTTCTGATGCATGTAAGGTGTTTGATGAATGTCTCCGGCTACTGTCATTGTGTCTCTGGCTACCGTCGTCGTGTCTCCGGCTACCGTCGTCGTGTCTCCAGCTACCGTCGTCTTTACTTTGGTTGAGGCATTTTTCCACTGTAATATCATAAAATAAAATTTATTGACGGGATTGTCAATACATTATTAAAAAAAAGTTTTCTGATCAATTTACCGACGGAAACATGTTCCGTTGGTAAATTTACCAACGGAAAAATGTAAATCATTAACAGATTTACCGACGGAAAATAGTTTTTCGTAGGTAAATTTACCGACGAAAAATAGTTTTGCGTAGGTAAATTTACCGACGGAAAATAATTTTCCGTAGGTAAATTTACAGATGGAAAATAATTTTCTATCGGTATTATTAGCTACGGCCGATTCTACGACGCCCTTGTCCGTCGGTAAAGTCCGTTGCTAATATTACATACCGACGGAAAGTATTAACTTTCCGTCGGTAATTTCCGTCGCAAAAGGACGTTTTTCTTGTAGTGTTTAAGCTTAAATTGATAATTAACATATAAATACTAAAAATAATTATATCAATCTTTATCAATCTTACGTTTACATGAATCCAACTTAATCATCGTATTATATTAATATTATAATATAAAATAATTATGTTATACAAATGTACCATTTGGCATTAAAACTGATGGGAAATCAAGTTGGGATTCAATCTTACGAGTAGCAGAATAATTACAAAAACTTTTGTATTTGATTTTTCAAAAGCAAGATCATTTAAACTATATAAAATAATTTACAATTAAATACTAATGAGGATGAATTTTAATTCATACCTTATTCTAAATTTTGATCTCCTTTTCTTGTCATATTTTTTTGAACCGTTTTCAAAAATGAATCTTCTTAACCACTATAGTTGCATAAATTTCCAACCTCTAATAGTATCCATTGAATGAGTTGAGAGAACTCTGTAACTATTGCAAAGAGAGCTAATCAAGGAGTGATAGCTCCTTTACAGCTTAAGCATATTTATAATTAGTTCTGGATATTTTAGTAATTTAGTTGAAATTAAATTCTAATTTCAGTTAAACTTTAATTAAAATTACATATAATTCTAATTAAATATCAGTTACGCCCAGATAAGATCTAATATCTCATATTGATCCTTATTTATTAAATATCTCATATTTAATTACAAAGTTTCTCAAACTTTACAATCAAGTCCAACTTGATTAAAATATCTTTGCTCTCTTCAACTTTTTCTTTATGAGTAACCCATTAGATTCCCAAATATATTGGCAAAATATACAAATTATAATCCTAAACATGATTTAGGATTAGATAAATAGATAATTAAAATCCTTTAATTTATTTTTAATTCTCTAATTAAACAATTTATATTCATAGATCAACATTTAGTAACATATCATGACCTCTCAAATATGTAAGAATGTCAAAGTGGTTTTGACTGATCTTTTTATGCATAATTTTTGTATAATTCAATCCTTTAACCATACAATGTTTCGATTAGACATAGAGCATGGAATTGATATCTACTTTATTTTGAGTCCAATAAAATTACTTCTCTACCATTAGCTATTGATTCAATTAATAAAATTTATGAACTATTTACAAAACATCATTCCACCTTAGCCAAGGATTCTCAATTCAATTCTAATTGAGAATAAGGAAATATTCTCCTTAATTACTTTAGGGTGAAATCTTATCTTGATCACTCAACTAATTCTATATGGTTCATGCTATATTCAATGACTAATGATTGAACTACCCATGATTAGAATAAGTTATAAGTAGTATCAAAACATAACAATCTATATAAAAGATAAATTTGGAGACTTCAAGTCAAATGATCACTTATTTGGAGACTTCAAGTCAAATGATCACTTATACAATCATTACAATGACAATTTCTATAGACATACAAATAATATTCTAATTGGAATTCTCATGTCAAGTTAGTTTAGTGAAATTTTTCTCTAGTAAGCACCCCCTATGTTTATTTAAGTATCTTTATACTTTAGCCTATAATATCGGTTACTTCCTTAATAAGAAAAAACATAAATGTGTTAATCTTTGTACCTTTTATTAATGTCTATTCTTAATAGACTAATGACTGGAAACAATGTAGGAATAATACGTAAATATAATATGAATATCTTAATTATAATCTCATCATAATTTATTTTCACTATATAATTATCCTATGGACTTTATCATATACATCTAAATATGTATACGATAAAGAATTTTTTTAAACTAAAACCAATTGATTTGATGTGGGGAATAAATGGATAATCTCCCATTTGAGCTAAGCTAATCATTTAAGTATCATATACTAGATCACCATGTGATGATCATGCTACTTCTAGGACAGAGGCTTAATGAGATAATTCTACAAGATCCTTTATAGTGAGCAATTGCTTAAATCTTACAACTTTAATCTTAATTGTGATCATAATTAAGAAAAATTGCCTAAATGCATCCTTGGATCTTTGATGAGACCTTAGCTCCTTTTACTTATCCAATGGCTTTAATGTTCCACAGTACATTATTGTCTTGAACAATGTAAGTAACTATATTAAGTTCATTAAAGAACTTACTGATCCAATTAATCATTTCCACCAAATGAAAAATGTATTACGACTTAATTAGCAACAATTGCTACATTAGAACCTTTCTAATCTTAAAATGATATTGTTTTAAGTAAAATATACCTTAATTAGGATTTACTTCTAAAGCCAATATACTAATAACCTTGAACTCTAGTATCAACTCATACATAGAATAATGGATATCTTTAATACTTCACATGTATCGTATATTTGAAATACTAAACATCTTTAGTACATTGTCTATTAACTTGGTCTTAGAATAAATAAACAACTTACAATCTATTTCTATATATTTAATTCACATAATTAAGTTATTACCTTTTCTATCCAATAAGAGTTGGTTTTAGACAATCAGATTTTCAACAGTTAAAAATATGAAATATTGTTCTCTATGAGCATATGTCTCTACATAATCCCACTAACCTTCTTGTAAATATGATAAATTTACAATCATCTCCAAAAAAAAAAAATTGAATTCATCATAAAAGTGAATCTTTTGTTGTCTTGTAGCCTTTCAACTATACACCAAAAGTATCAACAAAGGCACTAGTCTCAATTAGATGTATTGTTATGAGATTTGAAAATTTCAAATTTCATCTTACTCCCACTACTTATCTTAAGGACCGTTCTTATATAAATATACATTAAAAAAACAATATGTTCAATAGAATTGTAAGATTACATCAAACCTTTTGGATATCTTGTAACCTTTTATTACCTAATTTAGTTTTAAACTTAATAGATAATATATACTTCAATCAAGCATCACACCCTTAAATGATTAACTTTGACTATTTCAAAGACTCAGCATTTCATATCTTATATGAAATTTTGCTAATTGGTCTAGTTATAGCTATTGAAGATAAGTCATTGAACAAGGCATAGCTATAGAAGAAATAATATTGCATAATACAATATCTCATATTATAATTTTTTTCCTTTCATAAATTCACACTCTTATGAAATTTTATTTTGAAAGTATTCACTAAAGAATCTCATTCCTTATACATAACTGAAAATTTAAAACTCACCAAATTGATCTTATCAAAGTGCTTCAACATTCTCAATGGTTAATTTTTACTTAGATTTCAACAATTTGAACTGTTCAAAATTTTAAATTAATATTTCATTTAATACGTCCAATACATCACTTGTATACATTAACAATTTAATATCATCATCATCCTTTCACCAAAGGTTGATCTGATTATTCTTAAACTTAACAAACTTCACATGTTTCATATATTTCGTAATCAAAAGGATACATAAATCTTTTATGTTACTTTATGATTCTCGTTATGTTAATTTAACTAACATGACATAAAAGGATAAACTTGGTTATTCAACTTTTGATTCTTGCCATTTATGTTAAGCATAAATGTCCTTTGCATATATACAAAATATTTGCATAAATTGGATCAACTACTTTCACTTAACAATCTATTTCTTATCATTCATTTTTCATTATAATGATGTTGAATCTAAATTTAGTATCAAATAGTCATAAGCATGAGGTAGAAATATATATGGTATCTATCATATTTTATATAGGTAAGAAAAGTTATGCAATCATTTCTTCTTATGATAGCTATTATTATCCTATAGAAAAGCCTTTAATTGATATTCATGTTTATGTTTCTAGTAGGTTAAATTGAGTGGAACAACTCCATCAAGGTACTATACCTTTCAGCTATACTTTATGCAATCTCTTGCATCTTGCTATCATGGTGTTGACATATGTCTTACACGTTATAGTTAAAGTTTACGAGACATTAATCAACATAGAATGTCGAAACATTTTTTCTTCTATATGATTTTGAAATATCTCTAAAACTTTGTCATCAAATCTTTAACAAGGATTATTGCAAAATTATATAATAGGCATACAATTTTTTTCTATGTTTGAGGACTCTTCTCAAACATAATTGTATTTCCAAGAAATTTAGTTCATTAATTTAGTGTCAACTATACTAAACAAGATAAATTCCACTAACAAAAAATGTAAGAAAGTAAGTAATTGATTAGATGTCATGACTATTAAATAAGATTAAGACTTTAATCGTGTATTCGGTAACTCTTATTATTTTATTCAAAATAATAGCCTTCATTACTATTCAAAAATATTTCTCTAATCTTTCTAACAGGTTAGGATCACATTCAAATTTAGTTGATTTCGAGTTTGCTTAATAAACCAACACAACCTAAATTAGGTAAATAACATGTTTATCAATCACATCTTATATGACTCATAGATCTATTATGTGACAAATCTTATTAAAAGATGTCTTATATGTTATTTTTAACCCTGTTTTTAAAATTATATGATCATCAGTTTGCTCATCCAAATAACACAAATTTAATTAAGTAAAACCCACTACCATAAGACTAGACATATTAGGCTTAAATTGACCTTGAGTTTGCTTAATAATTCTAAAAATAAATAAAACTTCAGTTTATTCTTATAAAAATAGAAGGTGAGAATCATGTTTAAAACATGTACTTAAATTTTTTTAACAAGGGATTTATATTTTATTCATCTCATCAAACAAAATTACATGTAATAATATCACATACATAAAACATGTAATTTAACATGCATCTAACACACACATATATATATAATCAACTATATAAATATAGTATGCAATCCATGCACTCATAATTAAATTATATACATAAAACATCAAGCTTGGTTTGATTCTAATTATTGATTTTCATAGCCTAAAATAATATTTAACTTTTGTAAAAAATTAAGTTAGATTAAACTCATTAATTCCTAAATAAACTAAACTTCTATTCCAAATATAGATTCAATTTGATTTGAAAACAATTTTCAAATCCAATTGGAATCTATTTCTAATTATGTTTACTCCTTTAATAAGATTTAACTAAAAAAATTTTCAGTAAATTATGCTTCTTAATTATTATAATTTAGAAAAACTATTTTTTTCAAAATTATATAAGTGACACATTTTAATCCAATTAGATAACTACTTCTAATCTCATTAGAAATAGCTTTTCCTTAATTAGAAAACTATTCTCTAATATTAAAAGGAAGCTACTTTCAAAATTAAATAAAACACTCTAAATTTTAATTTAAAAAGTCATTTCATTATTTATTTTGAGATTAATTTCTTAATTAATTAGGAAATTTTCTTCATAAATTAGGAAAATATTTTAAAATATTAAAGAAAGGACATTTTTCTTAATTAATAAATGAAAATAAATTTCAAACTTTAATCAAGAAAATTTTCTTTTCTGATAAATCAAGAAAATCATTATTCATAAACAATTTCTAAATAAATAAAATCATAATTCTCTAAATAAAAATAATTTTAATTTATCTCAATCAAATTGAAATAAATAAATTTAATTAAGAAACATTTTTCTTAATCATTTAAGAAAATATTTTTCTTAATTTTTAGGAGTGTAATTAATTAATTTCAATCAATTTAAATATAATTGATTTTAATTTAGAAACCACTTTTTAAAATTTAATTAAGAAATAGTTTAATTATGAGTCTTAATCAAATTAAAAAATAATTATTTTAATTTTAGAATTGTATTAAATTTTAAAACACTTTTAAAATTTTATTTATTATTAAGTCTTGGAATACAATATTCTAAATCAAGATTACAATATTCTTATACAAGTTATAGGTTCCACTATTCTAATTACCAAACGAACTTATTAAAGGTTAGGAATACCTCATTTCTATTGTAGAATAGTCTAAAATTGTGGCCAAACACCCTTTATTCTTGTTTTTTGGATAAGCTTATTCCAAACCTAGGATAACCTTATCCACAAATCCAAACATCTTCCATCTTCCTTAAGAACAAACTCTAGTTTCATAATGAAACCCTAGTCACCCTTAGCTGTCACTGCCACCTATGGTTGCCACGGGTCACCTTCTTGCTGCTCTTGCCAATGAGACCACCTTTTCAGCCACTAAGATTAGTCCATATCTGCCAGCCCTATCTCATGGAGCTTTAGTTGCTAGTCTTTAGTAACACCATCATTGGTAGCTACCTCAGTGATAACCTCCATTTTTGTCTCACTTAAAGTTGTGAATACTGTACCAGACTTGGTACCAGATTGGGTTCTGGTATGGTACTGTATCACTACCGGTTAATACTGGGTATCATTTTAGGTAATTTTTTAAATTTATGAAATAGTCCTTGAATTTTTTTAGAATAATTCATTGGTATATTGTACAGTTGTATTGTATATTTATAAGTTTACATCAACCCTATCTCCAAAAATCATAATAATAAATAATAATCACAATTGATATGAAATAACAATAATTTTTAAATATTTAACATATAAATAATAACCATAATTAATATAAAAAATGCAATCATCAGCATATAAAATTAAGAATAATACAAAGTATTTAAAATATTACAATAATACAATTTTGTCATTTTAATAAATAATAATTACATCAAAACATACAATAAAATTAATATCCTTAACTCTCAAACTATTACAATTTACAACAAGTGTTCGTGATGAGGAAACAATCAAGTAGAAGTTAAACTTAGAACAGAAACATTTACAATTACATTACATATATAGAATTTAACGTAACTATCAAATATAAGAAAATTAAAAGAAAAGGAAAAACAAAAACCTACAATGAAATTCAATTATCTACAGGAGAATACCCGCTATAAGTACATTGACCCTAGTTATCATTTGGTACAAAAATTTTCATCATTGAGAGGAGCTTCATCATCATTATCATTCAAATTTAATGCACCAAATGACATGTCAATGCTTTCCCATTCAAGATTATCTTCCAAGTCATTGACATCTACAAATTTGGTTCTTCAGAAACCTAATATGCCAAAAGATAAATATTATCAATGAAAATTGGATCAGTTGAACTATTTGTACTATTAAAACTCCTAGTAAACAATAAAATTTAATTATTAGAAAATTATAAGAAATTATTTCAAAATTAATAATGATAATAACATACCTTTCCTGAAGCTTTAAATTATAACAAACAAAAACCAAGTCATTCAACCTCTTATGCTCTAATCTATTCCTTTTCTTAGAGTGGATAAATTCAATGTGCTTAAGTTTCATTCAAGACTGTTGCACTCACACATTGACTTAAAATCTGATTTGCAAACCTTTTCAATTATGAAAAACCATTTTCGAATTGATCCCACCAGGAAACTGTAAGTCATAAGATAACAAAAGTAATGTAATAAACAAAATAACGTGATAATTAATTTTCAATAAATAAGAAAAAGGAAATAACTAATACCTGGAGAAAGTTTTCCTCTTTGTTGAATAGCAATCGACATTCTAAAATCCCCATAAGACAACTTACAAAACTCCATTTGTGAGCTTAAGAGATATTGTATTGCGTCAATGCCAACAATTTTTGTAATAGTTATAAACATTCCTCTATTAACTTCAGCTTGTTTAGTAAGATCCAGTCTAAAATAGACACTAGGATTAAAAAACGCCTAGTTGCAAACAACGGAGAAGAAGTTGTCTGTCGCTTCTCTCATTAATTATTGAAAGATGTGATGTGTACAAAGAAGGCCTATGTTTCAGATTGGCCTTAATTGCTTCCGTCGCTCTCTCCATGGCATTAAAAAAACCCATTGTTGGCTTTTCTTTACTATTAGCCAAGTGAAGCACCCTCATCAAAGAACTCGAATAACAAATAGGCATTGAGATCAAGATAGAGTGTAATTCGGCCAATAGACGTGGAGGACTCAAGGGAGAGAGTCCTCCCATACATACAAGAGGATCTATTACCCACCAAGAGCATGTACAGAGACTTGTAACTGTCTACAATTTACAGTTATATTCTCATCTCTTTTCTTTGCTTATTTTAATTGAATTTGCTATGTCAAAATTTGGAATGAAAATATACGTTTTTGGTCCCATTTATGGCTGTATTTTCTAGTTTTGTTCTTTATTTAACAGGGGTAGATTTCATAAAAATAGAGGAAACCATGCCGAAATTTTTATGAATTCTAATTCACTTGTATTTCTATTAAATTTTATGTTTGAATTTTGGAGTGAAAATATGTGTTTTTTTTATAATGATAATGTTATACTGGTGCCATACATGGCTGTGGTTTTAGTTTTGTTCTTTGTTCAACAGGGGGTAGATTTCATAAAAATAAAGGAAACTCCCTCAAAATTTTCATAAAATCTAATTCACTTATAATTAACATTTTATTCTTATGCAGGAAAAGTCTATGGCCATGAGACCTACACCCTATCAGCTATTTCTGCACACTCACACTAAGAAGCATGACGGTGTGACATTTGTCAACAATCGTTGTAGAGAACTCAATCTATGTGAGATTTATAATTTAATATTAATAATGCTTAATAATTATCACTTACTAATATAAACATTGCTTTCTGATAGGACCAAATACAGCAAACCATTGAACAATTGTCTCAGCAATCTGAAGATGTTGATGACACTAAAACTTATCTTGAAACAGTAGGTTGTAGGGACTGTCATGGGAGGATATTCGGCTTAGGTTCATTTGCGAATACTTGTTATTCGCAATCCTCCACATCCATTACAATAGCATTTACTAGGCAATCTACCACTAATCAAATGGAAGCGCTTCAGAGCACAGTGCAGACATTGTCGACTTAATTGCAACAGATGTCGACTCAGTTGCAACAGACATTGGAACAGTTGCAACAGTCAAAGGCACAACAACAACAGTCAATGCTGCTGTACGCTCAGCTTCGTCAGGATATGGATGAGTTGAAGGGTAGGGCTAGCACGTCATCACACCGACCAGAGCATAGACCATCTCTAGATCAATAGCATACTTTTGGTCATTTAATTTGTATTACAAATACTTATTTACAATGTAATGTTTTTATTATTAATTAAGATATTTTAACTTTTAATCATTAATTAAATTTTCTATTTAAGCAAATTAAATGTATACTATAAATTTATAATTATTAATATTATGCATTAACCACAATTTAAATATAATGACAATATATATTATATATTTTTAAAAAATTAAGTAATACATTTACCGATGGAAAGAAATGTCCGTCGGTAAATATATCAACATATTACCGAAGGTACACGCTTTCTTCCGTTGGTAATAACAGAAGGAATTACCAACGAAATATCATATTCGTCGGTAATCTTTAAGCAAATGTACCGACAGTAGATTTGCTACCATCGGTAAATATGCTGATAGAAAACATATGTCCGTCGCTAAATGGTACCAACGGTCAATCACACAGTAAGTCATTGGTATATTTACCGACGGTTGTGAATTTTCCGAAGGTAATATTACAGACGATAACTAATGTACCATCGGTGAATTTACCGATGGTGTCTGCTTTGACCGTCAGTAATTATTAGCTACAGCCGATTCTACGACACTTTTGTCTGTTGGTAAATTCCATCGATAATTCGTCCTACTGACAAAATTTTTTTGTTTTCTGTCAGTAATTTTCGTCGCAAAATGGCATTTTCCTTAAAGTGTTCCTAAAATGTTCCTAGTCATAGTTTCATCAAGACAAGGTATTGATGAAATGGTTAGACTAGCACTTGTTTGTTTCTTTCTTATGAAGCAAGTAATTGATCTTATAAATTAAAGTGTGGAGATACTTAAACAAACATGTGGGTGCTTATTAGAGAATAAGTTCACTGAACTAACCCGATTATGAGTATCTCGAATGGAACATTGCTTGTGTGTCTGTGAATTATCTCATTATGATGGTTGTATGATTGATCCTTAGACTTGTGATTACCAAAGTTATCTCATGTAGGAATTACTATATTTTGATGCTATTTATGTTCTACTCTTGGAGTAGTTCAATTCGGTAGTTATTGGATATAGTATGAACTATATAGAGATAGTTGAGTAAATCAATATTGAATTCGTTGTCTTAAAGTAATTAGGAAGAATGTTCTACTATTCTTGATTAGTAATGATTTTGGGGCCAGAGTAAATTGAAATTTGGAAAAATTGTTTCCATATATCAATTATAAATCATTTACTAATTAGCAAGAATGAACATGAGTGGATTGTTTAGAGTAGACACGAATTCCATACTCTAATTCCAATTGGAATAGTAGAAGAAGAAAGGATTAATTTATACATCATAGCCATGCATAAATAGGTTAAGTCAAACCACTTTGACATTCCTAATATTTGGGTGGTCATGACATGTTACTAGACGTCAATCATGACCTGTGATTATAAATTATTTAATTAGGGAATTAGGATTAAAGATAAATTAAAAGGAATTTTAATTATCTAATTCTAATTATGAATTATAATTATAATTTATAATCATAACCAATATATTATGAACCTAATAGGTCACACATAAAAGGTATGTAAAGGAGAAAGTGAAATTTGAATTAAGTTGGACTTAATTGAGAAGTTTTAGAAACTTTAAAGATCAATATGTGATATT
>JAOSBN010000009.1:26271174-26282879 GCA_027563595.1 Erythroxylum suave
CAAAAATTTCATGTGCAATAAATTCAGTTTTCACAATACAAATATGTCACAAAATGCATGAACGTGCAATTGTATTACTAAGCTCTCACTAAACATCCATATTTCCTATTTTACCCTTCCTGTCGAGGGTGGGATGTTACAAAAAATGTTTAAAAGACCTATGAGAATAACAAAGATTTCTTTAAGTGAGATCTTTTACCTGTAACCTAATACATTAAGTTTTTGTTAAGGGTCATGTCTTCGATAAGTTCCAGCAGAGTCATATCATTCTTGATCACCTCCCATTAGTTCTTCTTAAGCCTTCATTTTTTCCTCTTACAGTCTTTAAGTATAATCTTTTCACACCTTCTCATTGGAGCTTTAGTATGTCAACTTTTTTAACATGTCTGAACCACCTAAGGCTATTGCACACCCGTACATCCTTTATGCGCTTCAAATATTTGTTTTGATTCATGTTTTCATCTAGATTCTTCTCCATTAAGTCCATAAAGGCAATTAAACTCTGTAAACATAGTTGGACCAAATTAAGTACCAATTCACTAAAAATATAAAATATCAAGCAAACATACATATAGAATATAAATATGATCAAACATTCCCACATTTACATTTTTGCTTGTCCTCAAACAAAATATAATCAAAATATAAATCTTTCACATCAATCCCTAATAAATCTTGATTTGTCCCTTCATACTATACATCATCATATCCTATTGATTCAAATTAACATATAAGTACAATCAATTAATCCTAAAATTAACTTCCTATGTAATATTAATAGTAATCACATCATAATCTCATTAAAGTCAAACTGAAGATGTCACTTAATGTAATCAAGTGCTTAGGGTGAAAAGTTATCAAAACTCTCAACCAATTCATAGTATGACTCTTACCATAGGCTTGCAATAAAATCACATCTCCACCACTTATGTATGAACTAGAAACAAAAAATTCAAAGGTCTTTATACATGTTTTAATGGGGCTTAGGTTCGACATGATTGGGATATCAAAAAGGGTTAAATTGTAGGAAATTTAATAAACAGAAATTACAAGAATTGCTTAAAAAACACATAGGTTCTTTCATTACAACTCTATTGGTACCATAAACTTATTCACAAATTTGTGTTTTTTTTGGCTTTTATAATAACTCTTTTTTTTCATAATAACTGAATATTCAATACCATAATTAAAGAAACAATAGACCTTACGAGAATTTCAAGTCTCAATAAATAAATAATGTAAATAACCTTCAAGGTTCAAAACAATAAAAAGGCTTCAAAGAAAAATGTGACAAGGGTTAATATGTGGGTATAATTAATGAAAAAGGCTAAGGCTTAACTTGTTTATTTTTAAAAGATAATTTAAAGGTGTGGTAATTTTCAAAGAAATATGTAGCACCCCACTCCCACACGACACGTACCTGACATCATGAGTGATATCCGAGTCTGAGCCCCACGAGGGTGGCATGCTAGAGTACTCAGTCAGTCAAATCGCATTACAAAAATCTTTTTCTTTTCTTTTTAAAACAATGCACACTTTTGCGAAAAATCAATAATCAATTCGGGCGCATTTCGATCATAAACTTTTTCAATCACATATATAATAATCGCACTCAAACACTACAAGAAAAGAACCCATTTTGTGACGTTTTAAAAACGTCGCAGAAAGCAGGAATATGTCACAAAAAATGTTGCAGATGGTGGGGTAGGTAATAGGTATCTGTGATGTTATATGAAAAATGTCGCGAAAAGCTCAAATATTTGGTGACATTTCACTAAACGTCACGAAAAGATAGGATATTTGGCGAAGTTTTGTGAAAACGTCACAGATTGTTTGAGTTTTAACAAAGTTTTTAAAAAACATCTCAAAAACAACCTTAAAATATCGTAGAAATGATGTAATCTGCGACGTTTGTTTTCTGAACGTCGCGGATTGCAAGATATTTATTTGCTTAAATTTAGCCAAAAATAAATTTATTTTAATAATTTTTCAAAATTTATAATAAAAATTTTCATTTATCCGAAAATAATTAATATTTAATAATGATCCAATATAAATTATAATTTTTTCTTTGTTTTCATTTATCCGAATATAGAAATAATTTAATAATTAATCAATTTTAATTATTAATTTAAAATTTTCATTATTCCAAAAATAAATTTAATTTAATAATTTTGAATTATAATAAATATTTTTAATTTTATTTTGTTTCAAATTTCTGAAAATAAATTCAATTTAATTATTTTCTAATTTAATATTTAACAAATTTTTTAAATCTTATTTATTTAATAACTATTAAATATTATTTATGAAATTTATTTATTTAATAATTCTTCAATTTTTTGAGAATATCATTAATTTTAATAATTATTTATGTATAACAAGAATTGAATACATGCAGACAATTTATTATTTAATTGCAATTCCCAAACATGTCATAATACGGTAATCAAAATAAACAATACGTCATAAGTGTTTAATATATCAATATGAGTACATATCTAATCTAAATGAACATTATGTGTAGAACATAAAAGTTCCAAGACCTTTTTTTATTATTCGACTTGGGAAGTTAATCGATCCTGCATTTCTTTAAATTGTTTAGTCAATTCATAGACTTGAGACTGTAACCCCTGATTAGCCCTCTTTGACTCTTCTAATTCGTCTCGAAGTCTCTTTCTGATCAAAGTCTTCCCTTGTGCTCGAGGCCCAATTCCCATGCTAACAACGTAATCTGATCTAGTGCCCAAGACTTTGTCGCACACTTCATCCACTGTCATAGGATGAACATGTTCTATTGAATGTGTCATTTCATGACACATTAATTCTTGAAAAAGTAAGAATTAATTACATACACAATTTCATTTAAGGAATATTTGTAAATGAACTATGTACTCACCCATTTTTCTTTGCATTCAGCAGTTGTTCATTGATCTTTACTTTCATCATAATGAGGTGATACCATATCTTCATCCGGTCACACTCTTCTCCATCTCTGTCACTCTGTTGTATAAAAATATATTACTAGTAATTTTTATTATAAATTTTTAAATGTCAATAAAAGTAAAATATAATTAAAAAGATAATAACTCACAATCTAATGTCGTATTGCTACAAAGGCCTTGGAGCCGAAGTTTGGTCAACATTTGACATAACTCCTAGCCAATTTGGCTTTTTGACTTTTTCCTAATTGTACACGTAGAAAAATCTATTATAACATTTACAAATCATAATTCATAAATACTAAAATATAATCAGTTGTCAAAGAAGTTGTGAAATTAGGTTTTTTTAATCAAATAAACTAACCTTTGTAGATGATTGCTCCCAATACATGCATAAATCCATCCACTTCGCCACTGTGACATTATGCGGCTTAACATCCTTTCCGTGCTTGGTAAAATGCTTTTTAAAATTGTATCTTTGATCTTTAGACCTTAAAGTAAGAAACTTCTTCACAGCAGCATGTACTTCGTTGTTAGTCCTCATTCCCTTGACTTCCAACTTTTGCTGCAAAAAATTATAAATTATTGGTCAACATTTTAGGCATATGGAAAGCATGTACAAATTAGATTGGTTTGGAATACTTACATCTAACTTATCAAATGCAATGTCCAATTCCTCATTAGTAATTTTTTTCCATTTTGTTCTTACAGTTAAGGAAGTTCGGGAAACCACACAATCTCACTCGATAATTTGCAGATTGTATGGAGTTGGTTGGTTGTTCTTCAGTAGAGGAGATCTCTATCTCCAATCTTTTACCTATCGCCTTATTAATTTTTGCCAATCCGTATCCTTTTGTGACACCCCTTGTTTTTTTGGATCAGTCATGGATCCTAAGATAGTAAAGGAATAATTTATAATTAGCATATAACATACTCTTAATTGGTTAGATAAACAAAACAATTAATCTTAATAAATTTAACCAATGTGATGTGAAAGATTATACCTCCATTGCTTGCAGAAGAAGAGCCCACAGTGGAAAGAATAGTGTGATTTGTTGGTGTCTGATAATTAGAAGCTGGAGGCATCTCCTAAGAAGTTGAGGGAGAACTAATATTGCATCACATATTCAAAATTTGTTCATACTTATCTCTAGGATGAGTACTAGGCATAGATGTTACCTCTCTTGGTGTTGAAGTAGGCTCAGAAGATGCAGGTGTGTGATCTTGTGCCTGTGTACGTTCAGGTGTGTGATCATGTGGTTGTGTACTAATACATGGCTCATTAGCTACACTTCCAATTAGCTGACGGTATTGCGATTGCAGTTGTGTCGGTAGTAAGCTACTTCGTTCAGCCTTATTCTTCTTCTTGGGTAGACCAGGTCCCATGTGAATCACCTGCAGGCACATCGACATTAGATTTCAAAGTAATATTCATCAACCATATTTAAAGAAAATAGCAAAAACGGATGGAAATTGGATTTGATTAAATTATGGCTAAATTCATAATACTGTTCATAAAAGGTTTTGTCAGGAAAACTTGATGGATGACAAAGAAAGATCAAGAATCCAGAAAATTTTGCATGATTATGCTCCTATATTGTTGTAAATGTGTGTATCCATGCATGCGAACATGCTTTTCAAGGAAGAAACGTGAATAAACTAACTTTCTGTAACTTTTCCATTTGATAACAAAAAAGCAGAGAATGTGCAGATTTAAATTTACAGATGTAAATTTGCAGATGTAAATTTCATAAATGTATTTTGATATGAAAATGTGTATTGCGTTCGTAAGTATTTTGATAACAAATTGCACTTTCAAGTATGTGACTAAATTTTATATGTAAATTTCAAGTATTTTGGTAACAAATTTGAAGGTAAATGAACCCAATAATCCATATACCAAAACCCTGAAGAGGAGAGGACTATAGGTTGGATCCTAAATTTATTTTAATTTCTTATTAATTTCTTAATTATTTATTTATGTTTTTTTGGGTAATTATTTATTTTTAGAATTGAGTCATTAAATTAGTAGGCATGAATAAAGATTGACGACCTGATGGAAATATGGGAACTTGGTTAGAATTAATGTGGTGGTGTTAAGTGGATTAAAGGAGTTAGACCCATAAAAGACAAAAGAAGGACAAAATTGGAAAGACCAATTAAATGAAGGGTAAAAAGGGAAGAACAAGCTAAATTGTGTCTTAAAATTTGAAGAAGAGAGGAAGTTTTCGTGGAAGCTAAGAGAAGAGAGAAGAAAAACGTGGAAGAAGAAGAAGAGACAGAAAAATCGTGGGAAGAAGAAGAAGTCAAGCTTCTTAAGGTAAGGTCATCATTTTCTCTTGCTTTAGTAAAGAAATGGGGTTGTGTTGAGAATGAAGGAGTTCTAGAGAGAGAAAGAGGTTCTGTGTTGGAAGAAGATGGTTTAAGAGAACCCATTTGATCTTAGGGTTTCTAAGCTAGGTTTTGGGTTTTCTAACCTAGATGGAGTATGGGTAGGTTAGGTTGGAGCTTGATTTGTGTAATTTCATTTTGTTGTGATTATGGAAATTGGGGGGATTTCCATATGAATTGGAATTGAATGAGAACTTGATTTGTTATAGGAAACCAAGCAAGCCCGATCCAAGACGAAGAGGAAAGACAACATTGAACTTGGATTGTCAAGCGAATTAGGTGGGTAATATACTTATGGTTATTGCATAATTGGGCAAATTCTTACCTATGTGTGTGTATGTAGTTTTGCTTGAAATTGTTATGTTTGAAATTGAAATAATTGTGAATATTTGAAATTGCATGATGCATTGTGATTATGTTATACCTTGAAAAAGGTTATAACATTTGGAATTGAATGAAAAGAAGAAAAAGCATGAAAACATAAGAAAATGATAAAATGAAAGAAGCACGAGAGTGCAAATTGTGATTGACTAAATTGAGCATAAATTTGATTGTGTTTGGGCAAGAAAGGAACCGTTTCCTAGTCATATACACGTCGATGTAAAGCCTTCTCCCAGCTGCCCGCTTGTGGCCCACGAGATTCGAAAAGTGGACTCGTTTCGTTCACGGAGTAAACTTTGGTTTCTCTGTTTTGTTTCACAAAACCCTCGAGCCATTTGTTGTGCATTTGTATTCTGTTATGTTAAGTTATAATGCAAATTTGAGTGTTATACTGTAATGTTAAATGACATCAAATATGTCCTATGTGAAAATGAATTGAATTGTGAAATATGACTTGGTATTGTAATTGCTAATTTATCATTCTATATTGAGATAAGAAGTGTATGCCAATATATATATATATATATATATATTTGATTGTATGGCTCATTGCCAATGGCTATAAATATTTTAGCCAGTGAGTTATGTAGCTCAACCTACAATTTTCCCTCCTCAGGTGCAAAACGAGAAGATTAGCGATCCTTGTAAGGCATTCGGAACTCCAAGATAACTAGAAATCTTTTGTACTAAGCTAGTGAACATTTTTGGATGGATAGCTTTATAGGCATGTCAAACATGAGCATCCTTTTGTATTTTATATTAAGTTGATGTGTATGTTGAGATGTAAGTAAAGCTAGTTCAAACTCTCACTTTGTTTGAAAAATGAGAAAGTAAAATTGAGTTTCTTTCTATGTTTGATTATGTTATTTTAAAGATTAGGATAATGGAATGTATATGTGCATATTCTTCTTTGTTAAAATTGCCAATGGGTGTTATTATTAGAATAGCATGTTAGAATTGGAGAGATTTTGTTCTAAACTCAAAGAAAAATACAGACGCAAGGAATTGTCTGTGATGACGTCATAACATAGACGAAAGGAAATACAGATGCAAGGAAAACATAGATGCAAGAAATCGTCTGTGATGACGTCATAACATAGACGAAAGGAAAGATAGACGAAAGGAAAATACAGATGCAAGAAATTGTCTGTGATGACATCATAATATAGACGAAAGCAAAGATAGATGCAAGAAAAGACAGATGCAAGGAAAAACAGACGCAAGGAAAGACAGACGCAAGGAAAGGCAAAGGCAAGGAAAGGTAGATGCAAGGAAAGGCAAACGCAAGGATGACAGATGCAAGGAAATACAGACACAAGGAAAGATAAATGCAAGGAAAGACAGACGATAGGCCAAACATAGACGATACAAAGGAGAAGTTAAGAGATGGAGAGTTAGTTTTGAATGCAAGTGTTTGTCTAAATGTTGGGAGTCCGAATCGATAGTTGGGCTCCGAAAATAGGGTCCAACACTACAGCTCAAAACTACATAACAGTTATATACTTTTGTTATAATGTCGTAAAAGTTTTCAATTTTCCAAAACAATTTATGGTATAGATCAAAGAGTTTTCAGTTTTCAATTGTCATTAGATTATATTATGTTCATGGAAGCAAAAGATGGAAATCATCTTCAACTATGAAACTAGAAGATATGATGGTAGCTTAAAGACAATTGCTTACTATATTGCTGTCACCCCAACAGCATTTGCACACGGATAGAATAATAAGAAGGTTTTTATTAATTATAGCTGAAGATCATATTCACAAATGCACTGGAGACAGGAATGTATAAGAAAATAATGCAGCTACATCAATGTATAGGTTACCTATGAAAATAGAGTATGTCAATAAAATAATATGTCACCAATTAACGAGGCAATATGCAAGTTCAATTATCCCCTTCTTTCACATACAAACCTGGTCTTTTAATAACATCTAGTAACTCACCAAATAATATTTCTATAAGCTCACTTAATTGCTCATCAAGCTAAGAAAGCTGTTGGGTGATTTTCTAACTCTAACCAAAATCAAAGAATCCCTATCATAATGCCCTGTGAATTTCATCAAGTTCTCATATATGGTTATTGTAGATGATATTTGTGTTAAAGAATGCAATCCTCTTTAATGAATTTTTAATTGTACAAGAGAAAGCTATTGACAAAATTTAATTGGGACTTTGAATGCTGAAATAAAACTAAGTGAAAGAGAGCACATATAACTAAGTAGATAAGAACCACAATTATTAAAGAAGTTTATTAGTCTTTACATTCATGTGAAGCAAAACATGGGGATCTTTAGTTGGTATCCATTAACATATGTCATTAAACTTCTATTCCACAACTTGTTATTTTCTAAATCCCATTCCATTTCACTCCACTGTAGCTACACTATGATTCTCTTTCAATTGGTAAGCTAATAGCCTAATAGTCATATGCATTGCATACGCGTTCCATCCAAAATGACCACAAATTCCCTTTTAAAGGAGTTTCATTCCCATGATAGAGATATAAAGTTGCACAAGTAACAAAAAATTCATATGTGAAATCAGCTTACAAGGTTGCATGAAAGAATAAAAGATTGGTAGAATGACAGGAATTCAAGTGAGAAGAATAAAATCTGATGGCTCTGTGTATGCATCCATCTATCCCTAACATATTCCCATTTGACTGTAATAGTGTAGTAGGTTAGAAGTGGTTTCTTGGCTCTTAGCATTGATGCATTCACTTTTAACATGGCTATTGATTAGTTAAGGTTTCATAAAAGCAAAATCTTTACTTTTGGTATCTATGGCCATCTTTATGATCTCTTTGCTTTTATTTTTTCTCCGCTATACTATAAAAAGTAAGAATTCGTACAAATAGGGAAATTGGTTTAGTATCAAGTTTTAACTTTCTAAATAAGCATATATGATCTTATTTAGTACAAGCTTATATAGTATCAAGATCCACTTGTGTTGAACTGTTGAATACTGATTGTAATGTCCTAATAAGCAAAAAAGAACACCAAATAATGTAAGCAAAAAAGAACACCAAATCATGTAATTGATTTAGTAACTAAGTTAGTCATTATTTTATGGAAATGAATCGATTGTAGTTTACAAGCAACCCACAAATTAAACTTTAACTATTAATATATAATGTAAAACAATCCAAAATATCATAAAATTAAGCATACAAGTAGGAATTTGTGTCTCCTAGACTCTAAGACAATAGCTTTAACAGTTGTTAAATTAACCCAACAACACCATCTTTGGTGGATAGTTATACAAACACATTTTGAGACAAATTGTAAACCAAATTGTTATCAATATAAAGTAAATAGAAATCTAAATTAGCATACTGACAGTCTATTACCTTCTATATGGACTAATGAAGAGATAGGTGATTGTCTCTTACTCTGTATTTTAATACAATCTGCAAAAACAATAGTTGATCATAAGATATGCTTGATGATGCAAAATACATATGAATTTAAGGATTGTTTCTTCCATAGACTAAATCAAAAAAATAAAATATCGCATTTGCATACTATCGAAGTAGTTGAATTCCATATATGAGATGAAGATTCTACCATGTCAAGCCAACAAAACACATACCAGATCAACATAGATTTTGGCAACACCATAACATATGGATATAACAAGAATGCTAGATGGGACATAATACAACTAGCTACTAGGACTCTTCTGGTTAAAAGATTATAGAGAATTATACATGAAAAGGATTTACTATGGATAAAATGGCTGAAGAGACATTATTTGAAGGATAAAAGTGTCTGCACATTTAAGGTAATGTATGATCCTTCGTAAAGCTTAACATAAATCTTAAAATGGAAGCATGTTATATAGCATTTTATTCAAATTAGGATTGGTAATAGGTTGAACATATGGCTCTGAAATGATAATTAGGATTGGTAATTGGTTGAACATGTGGACAATTTAGGGTACTTTTATTTATGTTCCGAGCAAATGACCATACACAAGAAGCTACATCTATTGCCAATAAGAAATAGCATTAGTTCACCTTGACTTACTATGGCAGATTTTAATACCATTATGTTTTCTAATGAATCAGAAATCCACTGGTCTAATCTTAGTTCCTGCAACAAATGATTGCATTAAGTTGACAAATCTGTTATAACTTCTGTAAATTATTCCTCCAAGTTTTAGAAGGGTTCCACATTTTTCTTAACTTCTGTAATTATTCCTCCAAGTTCCACATTTTTTTTAACTTCTGTAATTTCTAACTTCTGTAATTTCTTAACTTCTTTAATTTCCATAGTTAGATAAGTTCCTTGAGAAGTTGAAGAAGAAGGGTTATGAAGTCATCTCTATGGTTGAGGCCCTTGATGACTATACAATTGATTAGCTCAAGGAATTTGAAGGTAAGAAGTTTGTATCCACAATCTGTGTAGATGTACGAAGCCTACTTTTTTTTTAGGAGATAGTTATCTGAAGTTATGTCTTAAAACCAATTGCTTGAAAGCTGACTTGGTGTGATGTCTTACTCATTTTTTTAATTATCACAACCACAAGTCATCAAATTTCAGTACACGACCAAACTGAAAGAAGGGTTTGGGCATTTACTTACACTTCCACTTCATTTTCCTAACAAGATTTAGATTTTCCAAGAAGCCAATGCTCAATGTTGATAAATGAAATTTTGTTTCTGCCCAACATCTGTACAGTTTCCTTCTGTACCTATAAATGCATCTATCTCCCTAAGTTTAGCCTCTATTTAATCTTTTAATGGTCATTTAATGGAGATAGTTATCTGAAGTTAAAAACCTGCCATTAAAATAACTTTTAAATGTACTTTTCTAGATGATCGACTTGTACCTGAGATTGCTATACGTTTAGGTTACTAAAGGAAATAAGAATGATCAAAATCTTCTAGAGCTGATTGAAGTTGGATTGAATTTAGATAAAAATTAGAAGCCTAATGCAAGGAACTGTTGGCCCCTAATCTTTCTTGATGAATAAGCATGATTTAAATAAATTATGAGGTCCTTAAGGGATTATTTTATTTGGAGTTAAATTATTATGTCAAGTTTAGGAGTATATATAGCATGAAATTCTTGGACATCTAAGCTAAAAGTTATGATCCTTAGAAAGGAAGAAGTATCTTCTGCCTTTTCGCTTCTAAGGTAAAGATGCATCGTCTATGATGATGTCATAACACAGACGCAAGGAAAACATAGACGCAAGGAATTGTCTGTGTTTTGCTTATTGTCTGTGTTTGAACTCTTATCATCTGTGTTTGACCTTTTATCGTCTGTGTTTGACTTTGCTTCCGTCTGTGTTTCGCTTCATCTGTGTTTGACTTTGCTTCCGTCTGTGTTTCTCTTTGTCTGTGTTTGACTTTGCTTCCATTTGTTTTTTGTTTCGTTTGTGTTTGACCTCTTATCATCTGTATTTGACTTTGCTTCAGTCTGTGTTTGAATTTGCTTCCGTTTGTGTTTCTCTTTGTCTGTGTTTGACTTTGCCTCTGTCTGTCTTTGGTATATCGCCTATTTTTTTGGCGCATCATCTGTCTTTTGGCGCTTCGTCTGTGTTTTGAATTTCATCTGTCTTTCTGCTTTGTCTACTTTCTAAAGTAGACGAATATTGTCTGACTTTTTGCTTTGTCTACTTTTCTGCTTCATCTACTTTCTGATGAAATTCGTCTGCTTATTGCTTCGTTGCTTCTGGCATTCGTCTACTTTTGCATTTGTCTGCTTATTGCTTCGTTGCATCTGGCATTCTTCTGCTTTTGCATTTGTCAGCTTATTGCTTCGTTGCTTCTGGCATTTGTCTGTTTTTGCATTCGTTCTGCTTATTACTTCTTCTGATTATTGTTTCGTCTGCTTTCTGCCCAAGTGACCAAGACTTCCTCTTCTGTATACTATTCATTTTGTATTGTCTGGTCCATCTTTGACACCTTAATCCGATATCTGTAGGGAAAGTTATAGCAATTTTCCCATTTCGTCTGTCTTTTTCCATTTGGTCTGCCT
>JAOSBN010000009.1:26287642-26299394 GCA_027563595.1 Erythroxylum suave
ATACCCATTCCTCTAGATTAGGAGAGGAATGGAGTATTACCCAAAAGTGGGTAATCAAAATAATAACCCTATAATCAGATCTCTTTGCCAAACTTAATCTTTCATTCCATACCTATTCCTTTCTTTCCATACCTCTGAAACAGGCACCCCGTTAATCTTAATGGATCCTTTGACATCCCTGTTTGTAACACTAAGTTCTGTCATTGGCGTTCGATGATTCAAGTGGACTCGTGCCAATATTTTAAGCATGGCTTCTGTAGTTGATGCTGACGGTTCAGGACTTGACAGTGGAGTCGGCATTTAAACTCGTACCTATTATAATTATGGCTCGTCCTTAATAATGATGGAGCTGGCATTCAAATAACAAGGTCCTCTGTTCGGTTACTATTTAATTATGAACTTTAATTTTTGTTCATAATTTTATATAAATATATAGATAAATTTTATTAAAATAAGGTAGAAAGTTTTTAAGATAGTTCCTACTGTACTTTAATTATTTGGTAGTTTGTATAAACAACGCTCTTACAATTTAAAATTATAAAACATATCCCAGAATTATATTTTTCATTATATTTTTATCAAATAATTTTAAAAAATAAAATTATTATATAATTAAAGGCTTAAGACATTCCGATTATTTAATATTAATCTATTAAAATAATTTGATAATAAATAACGTGATTATTTTTATCCTTTATAAATAACTAGTGTACTAACTAATTAAGTTATGTCACAAGATGAACTTGATTATTAGGCAGCCGACTGCCGGTCTTCCGTCCTCCGTTTTTCAACCTTTTATAAATTGAGTTGATAGAAACAAAAGTCACTAATGAAAAGCAATACTATTAACTTTAAGGTAGTCCATAACAAATTAATGTATTAAGCTTACGTACACAAAATCGTAACGCTGTAATATAACCGAATTTCTTCAGACTTCGTGTGTAACAGAAATAATATTGAATTTTTTTTTTCCCGGCGACATCCTAGGTAAGCCCTCTACAATTTATTGAGTTCTGTTTTTAATTTTAAGCTTACAATAAAAAAATCTTAATTTGACCAAATAATTAGAGCACATTCAAATATTACATAATTTAAATATGCATTTCTCTTATAAAATGTATTTTCTTTATTAATTCTTTTATTAAAATCAATTTTATTTTTATTTTTATTTTTTATTTTAATTAATTTTTAAATAGATAGAAACAGTAATTTTAATTAAGATTTTATTAATCAAATCTTATTTGATATTTTCATATAAACTTTTATTACTACCACGGTAATTAAATTGATTTACGAAGTCAATTAAAGTTTTAATATGTCCTTATATGAACTGGAGGACCAATTTGACTAATGTAGAATTCTGATATAATTAATAGTTTTATTTATTAAGAATCATTTAGAATTATTTTATAATTTTATAAAACCCTAACGTTACCCTGGAAGTATTATAGCATGTCTACAATGTATTAATAAGTGAACACAACGAATTAAGTACATCTAAGTACAGTAAGAGATATAATGGTACTTAATATAAAATTGTTCGCTTCGACATAGACATACATACTTAGATGTGAAATATATATGGAAATTTTTTATATGCTTGCTTGGTTTTATGAATGTGATGCGAGGGGAATTGATAATAAAAGTATTCCAAAAGTAAATAGGATGTTTTTAGTTAAGTTTGACGTATTTTTGTGTTGCTCTTGCATGATAAGACCGAAGTTGATTGATTTGAGATGTGTACCTCATTGAATGGATAGGTTTCACTGAACAGATTTTTGTAATTTAGTCATATCTTGTCCTGTATACCTCCAAATTGTATAATTCCAATTTGGGACTAAACTAGAGATATAGATCTAAAACTTTCATGAAGGAACTGAAATTTGATTTGGCCTTTAAAAGTTTTGAATTTTGGTTTGAACTTGAGTTTTGGATGATGCCCTTGTTTTCGAACAACCTACAGTTTTTTGGGTATAACTCCCGATATACTTAACCAAATTGAATGAAATTTATGCCATTAGAACCTTTAAAAATAGAGGAATGAAATAAATTGATAAGATTATAGGCCAACATGGGAATTAAAGGAAGAATAAGGACCAATATATAGTTTTCCTAAAATCAACTCATGGATCAATAAGATCAAAGCATATGTGTCTAGTAAAATTGTAACACAAGGTTTAATATAATTTTAACACATGTTTTGTAACGCCCAATTTTCTGAGTTCTTTTGTATTAGTTTGTACTTGGACATACTACTGTATATTGATAGATACATGATTGTATATGAGTTCAAAAATATATTTGAACCCTTTAAGTATGTATGTCAGTGATATATAATATTATATGCCCTTACATGAACTTAGAGTTCATTGGTATGTGAAATCTTAGAGATTTCTGACATATAAGTTTCTAAATGTGTAAAATTGAGTCCATTGGATGGATATGGCCATAGTAGCTAAGTTCAATGTGTTCTAATGCCTTAGAGGTGATTAGACATGATTTATAGACTTACTGGACACTTAGAAAGCTTAAGTTGAAAAATTGATGTACATAAGGGCTTATTTACAACCTATTAAAAGGTAGGGCACTTAAATGTAATTTTTCAATTCTTGGAGGACCAATGTGTAATTTTATAAAGTTAAGGGGCTTAATTATAATGTTCAAAAGTTCAAGGACCAAAATGAAAATAAAATGTTTGGTCATTATCAAATTTTGGGCTTAATTGCAAATTTAGGAAAAATTTGAAGGTTATAATGATAATTTCACATAAACTAAGGGCAAAAAGGTAAATTCACCATGTTTGGTCAAAGAATAGTCAAAATTCTACACCCTTCTTCTTGTATGGCCGTGCATCCCACCATAAAACATTAAAACCACTTTGTTTTTAATTAAAAGAAATGAGAAGAGAGGAGAAGAGAGGAGGAGAAGAAGAATTTTCGATCATTATCAAATTGCCACCATTCTTTTAGTTCTCCCACCCAAACCAAGTGTTCTAAGTTAATTTGGGGTCAAGGAACTCAAATCAATCATTAGATTTGAGAAATTCTCAAAGTATTTTAAGATAGTAAAGAAAAATTTAGGTCAATTTTGTCTCATCTCTCTTTACATTATGATTTTGAGTTTGGTGTTAGGATATGTTGTTCTCCATGCTTGACTGCGCATGAGATATGTTTTAGATGAATGAAATGAATTGTGGAGAAGCTTATTTAAGTCAAAATCAAGATGCCCTCTCTTTGGTGAAAGTTGGTGAAATTTTGAATATCTTTTGAAATTGATTGTTTAAATGAATTCTATGATGCTTATTGTGTATGTATAATGTGAATTGACGATGAAAAATAAAGAAGAAGTACATTAGAAGACGGCTTTCAAGTTTATGCTTTTAGGTGTTTGATAAAATGCCTACGTGAATTTGGCTTAGGATTTAAGAATTGTAATGGTGTGCATTGGAAAGAAGCTTTCATGTATACTTAGAGTAAACTTGAATTTTTGCTTAGATTGATGAGTAGTGGCCTAATGTGCTTGGATAAAAATGTGCTTAGTTATGATTTGAAAGGTGTAAGTATTAGATCAAAGGCATTAAATGCCTTAGAAAACACAAAAGAAAACTTATGTGAATAATAAGGGAAGTAACCAAGTGAGAAGCTTCATAGCCAAATCCTATAGCTTAAAATTTGTGATATTGTGTTTTATACACTTATGTGATGGTGTATAAATATGAGATTTTGTTTAAGTAGTAAATACATTGCATTTGTATGTATGAAGGCTAGGGAGTTGTGAATCAAGGAGCTCGTACTAAGTATTGTTGAATTCAAAGGAGTGTACACGTTCTTTTGAAGTGAGTTGGGGAAAGCATGTCTCTCAAATAGGACTAGGACAACCCAAGACATGCATAATGACTTGTATGTGAATTTTGAACCTAGGTAATGCATTGTAGAATTGAATCTCAAATAGATGTTAATATATTTATGTATTTAATAAACGACATTGTTTTGAATAACTCTTTGCACCTGGAGTGAAACTGATATTTTTATTTCGTATTTTGAGGAATGATATTGTTTTCAACAAACCTACAATTGAAGTGTAAAGGACAATGTTTTATTTTCTGAAACACATTTTTGAATAACTTTACACTTGGAGTGTAAAAGATGACTTTTACTGCAAGAAATAATGTTTTGAAACTTACATATGCATAACCGAGTCATGTGTGCTCCATGTATGTGTTCTGTTTTGGCTTAGAGCTATAGCAAGGTTTCATTTTATCAGTTGGACCGATAAATAAAGGCATGGTACCTTACTTGTTTTTTTGTACTTAATATCTATATATGATTTTTTTGTGATTGGTAAAGAAACGATTGGTCAATTGTGTGTTAGGAATAATAGATTAAGCGACCCCCGTACCCTTTATGCTGGTATATAAAAGTCGAGTCCTTGTAACGACACTATTTTACGAAACTTACGGCTGATTGCACACCTAAAGGTTTGGTTACCGATGAGGTCATCACCTAGGGTCATCCTTATCGACTGTAGTCTAAATTCTCCACAAATGAAAGTCGAGCCAACATCGAGATCTGTGGGTGTGCACACTAGTTTGGCTGACTAGTGGTGACACACATAATTATTTTGGTTTATTCTAAGATTTGGCTTCCTGACGAGATTTAATTTTTACATGTGATGCTTTTCTGCTCTTGTGTATTGGAACTAGAACCTATTTTCACTGAATAAGTGATTAATAGACTAGGCCTATGTGGTTCCTAACCAATATGGGATCAGTCATAGACCAGGTCTATGTGTTTTTATGTCATGCATATTCACTTCATAAGTGGTTATATGCATATTAGATGTGTAAAACCGTGTTTAGGTTATTTAGACCATTTTGGTATGTACCGAGTTCTATTTGTAATATATATCTTTTTCCCGCTCACTGAGTACATAGTGTACTCAGCCCCCCTCCGCTTTCCAACCATGCAGGCTAATTTGGTAAGCTTAAAGCTCTGACTAGTTCATGTGCTCTTTTGACATATTCGTGATTTTACCGCACAAAGGTAGTATCTATTTTGTAGTTTTGTTATATAATGGCTTATGAATTTGTTGATATGCTTTATAATTTTGGAAATTAACTTTTGTATGTCCCGTGGTTTGTAAATGACCTTATTTATGAACATTTTGTACTGTTGTTGAAATTGCTCTTAGGTGGACTTTAAAGTCCAGAAGTTATGGTAAAGTTTTAATATGAATATAGAAGTGCATTTGAAATTGATTTACAAGTGTTTTTCATTTTGGGATTTTCAAAATACAACCATTGTGTTGTCGAAATTTTTTAAAAGATATCTAGTTAGCTTTGCATAGTCAGGTTAAGGATACGATGAGCATCCTTAGCCTGAATATACGGCAGTTGTTGTTGAACCCTAAAAATTTTTTCAATTATTATAGACTTATTTATTTAATTATTTAATTACGATTTGATTGTTTATTTATTTATCTTAGAATTGGGTCATTAAGTTTAGTACGCATGAATAGAGATTAGAGTTAGATGGAAAGATTAGAATTAAGTTAGCTTAAGGAGTTAGTAGATAAAGACAAAAAAAGGGGTAAATGAACATTGTATTAAATGATGAGGACATAATTGGGAGACCAAGGATAAAAGTTGTCTTAAAATTTAGAAGAAGAGAAGAGAGAGTCGTAGAAGAGAGAAGTTAGAGAAAAAGAAGAAAACATGGGAAGAAGAGAAATCAAGTTTGTTAAGATAAGTTAATCATCTTTTCTTCTTGCTTTATTAAAGAAATGGGTAGGTTAGATTTGAGCTTAATTTCTGTTTATTGCATTTCTTTTTGTGATTATTGAAGTTTATGAATTTTATTAGAATGTTGTTTTGAATGGAACCTTGGTTGTTTTAGGAAACCAAGAGAATCCTACCCAAGAGCAAGAGGAAAGACAACCTTGAGTTGGATTTTTGCAAAGGATTTACGTGGGTAACGTATTCATAGTTATTGTGTAATTGGACAAATTCTTGCCTATGTGTGTGTATGTTGATTTGCTTGAAATTGAAATCATTGTGAATGTTTGAAAATGCATGATGATTTATGATTATGTTATGAATGTTTGAAAATGCATGATGATTTATGATTATGTTATGCCTTGAAAAAGGTTATGATGTTTGTATAAAAGGAAAGAAGAAAAAGTAAAAGAAGCATAAGATTATGGATTTGTCGTTGACTGTATTCAGCATAAAATTTGTTTGTGATTGGGCAAGACAGGAACCCATTTCATTAGTCATATGCACATTGACCTATAGCCATCTCCCTGCTACTTGCTTGACGCCACAAGATCCTGAAAAATCAGACTCATTTTGTTCATGGCGTAAACTTCGATTTATTCGTTTCGTTCCACGGAACTCTCGAGCCATTTGTTTGTGCATTGCACCTTTGAATTGTCAAGTATGATGCATTTGAGTGTTGTGTTTAATGGATAAAGTCTATGTTACGTGTTATGAGTTTTGAGCTAAATTGAGAATACTTTAATGTTAGCTATACATGTGCATATGGTTGAATGGTGGCCGATTGTCGATGGCTATAAATATATTAGCTACTGAGCTGTATAGTTCAACCCATTATTTTACTCCTCAAGTGCAAAACAGGAAGGTTGTTGATTCCTTGCAAGGCATCGGAAACTCAAGATAGTTAGAGACTTTTGTACTAAGTTAGTGAACATCTTAAATAGCTTTATAAGCATATCAAACACGAGCATCCATTTGTATTTTTTTATTAAGTTATTGATGTGGATTGTTGATGTGTAACTTTATTTTGATTTAGTAATGAGATTAAGGATTTAAGAACTATCTTTTGTGTATGTACATGTTTATCTTTTGGGTAAAGTTGTATTGGTTGATGAAATATACGTGCAAACTCTTCTTCGTTGAGATTGTAAATTGTTGTTTGTTTTAGAATAACATGTTAGTGATTGGAAAGGTTGTATGGGATTAATCATTTGAGGTGAGATTTAAGAATTTAACAAAAGTACTTAGTATTTGAATTGATATGAAGAGATATTGTGTTTTGCAAGTTTTCATAGGTGTAGAAATTGTGTTCTGAACTAAAAGGAAATACTGCATCAATTTAGGTAGAATTAGTTAAAGATGTCTTCATGAAAATTGTAGATGTTTTTCTTAGATTTCCAATGATATAAATTTTGGGATTTTTGGCCTTCGTATGCAAAAGTTATGGCCATAAGATGATGCATAGGTACCAGATGAACAGTAGGTAAGACGATACCAAATGAACAGTAGGTAAGACGAAGCAACTTCTAGGCCAAATATGTATTGATATAGACTAAATCAGACAAAGTTTTCTTCATAAAAGTTGTAGATATTTTTTATATCTTTCCAATGATATAAAGTTTGGGATTTTTATCCTTTTTATGCAAAAGATATGGCCTTAAGACGATGCATAGGTACCAGATGAATAGTAGTAAGACGATACCAAATGAACAGTAGGTAAGACCAAGCAACTTCTAGGGAAATTATGTATTGATATAGGCTAAATTAGATAAAGATATCTTCATAAAAGTTGTATAGCTTTTTCTTAGCATTTCCAATGATATAAAGTTTGGAACTTTTCGGATGCACAAGATATGGCCGTAAGACGATGCATAGGTACCTGATGAACTGTAAGTAAACGGAAGCAACTTCTAGGGCAACTCTGTATCGATATAGGCTGAATTAAACAAAGTTATCTTCATGAAAGTTGTAGATATTTTTCTTATATTTCCAACTATATAAATTTTGAAATTTTTGTCCTTCATATGCAAAAGATATGGCTATAAGACAATGCATAAGTACTAGATGAACAGTAGGTAAGAAGAAGCGTAAGATAAAGTGTAAGACGAAGCGATTTTGACCCTCTAGATGGCACAATATTTCTTCAAGGTCTTCATAAAAGTTGTAGATCTCGAAGTCCTTTTCAAGAACGTTCTAAAATAACCACAATATGATATCTCTACTGAAAGTTATGTCAATTGTCCCAAGATAGGTACAATATGATTAAGGATATAATCGAGGTTGACTCTTTCGACCATAACTTCATCGTCTGACCTCCAAATGAAGTGATTATTAAACCAATAGATTCCTAAAACATTTTTCTATCATTGGCAGCCTTTTTTATTTGAAAAAGATTATGGAAAGAAAGTGAGGGAATCGATTGGAGGAGCATGACTTAGTATGAGCATACTTTGACTTTCAAGCATATCTTGATCGGTATAATAGGAAAATTTTGGGATGTTATAAGAAAGAAGATGAATCGATGATGGCCAATAAGAGTTCATGGAAATAACCCTATGGGCCCAATACGTTCATGTCTTATGGTATTTGGATAGTTGGGCTCTGGAAACAGGGCCCAGCACCATAGTGGTATGAATTGTTATATTGTGTGATAAATTGTTTGCATTGTAAATTGATTGATTGCATTAAGTGACATGCATATCATGCATACATGTAAGAAATAGTATTAAAACAAAATGTAAGCTAATCGTTAGTGGTTTAATTGAAGGAGTAAGATGCCACCTCGTAAAAGGACACGAGGAGTTTTGCAAGGATCAATTGCACCTGACTCTCCGCTAAGAGAGGAGAGTACCGATGAGTTTGTAGCCCCAGGAAATGCTGAAACTTCTGTAGGGCAAGGTGGTGAGCCCGTTCGATCACAGACGCGGGAGTCTCCTCTTCCGCAAGAGCAAGTGCCTACACCATTGGATTCGAGAAGGTTTTAGGCATTTGCTTAAGTATTTGTCTAGATCATGGGCCGATGCCACAAAATTCTACTCCGACCCCAACTAAGAAGGGGACGCAGTTTGACAAGCTGAGGAAGTATGAAACAGTGGATTTCTATAGGACAACTGATCCAGAAGAAGCTGAGACTTGGTTGAGAAAGACCGAGAGGATACTGGATCAGATGGATTGTGAGGATGATGTGAAAGTTATGTTCGGTGCAAGCTTGTTACAGGGAGATGCTCTGCATTGGTGGGAGAGTGTCCCAAGGAGTCAGTTGAAACTGTCAAGGCTTGCATGGAAAGATTTCTTAGCAGTTTATAAGAAGAAGTATTTGTCTGAAGTGTATATCCAATAAAGTTAGAGGAAATTTCTGAGTCTTACGCAGAGGGAGATAACAGTGAGTGAGTATGAGCACCGGTTTACGCAGCTGTCCAGATATGCAGTTGAGATGATGATGACTAAGGCGGCTAAATGTTGTAGATTTGAATTGGGATTGCATTTGGCCATCAGAGAAAAGGTAGTGGCACAAAACTTTTGTGATTTCCAGCAGCGCTCAGGATTGAGAATGTGGAGAACATCAAGAGTGCAGTGAATAGAAAGAGAAAGAGAAGAGAACAGTTCAGGAGGGGAGGTGGTACTCCTATGTCAGAAAGGAGTGCCAAGACTTTCCTTATACAGTTTGAGGAGAGGAGTAACGGTGCAAGTAGATCGAGGCAGTTGAGAACCATTTCTCAGCAGGCCTCAATGGCTGGAGGTAGCAGAAGGGGAGAAGGAGATAAGTCGTCCATCCCCAAATGTGATCACTACGGGAAACTTCATAGAGGGGAGTGCTACCGATTGACAGGAGCTTGCTTCAATTGTAGGGAAAAAGGGCACATGACTATAGAGTGCCCTCAGTATGCAAGGCGAGAGAAAACTTAGATGCAAGCTTCAAGGAGGGCTGAGACTGGGGGACAGAAGACAACAACTGAAGTGGGAAGTTCTAATGTGACCAAGCAGGTGAACCCTCTAGGAAGATCGAGGGGTCAAGCACCAGCTAGAGTATTTGCAATGACATGAGAGGACGCGGAAATCGCTCCAGAAGTTGTGACTAGTACGGTTACATTATTTGATGATAATATTGTTGTTTTGATTAATCTGGATTCTACCCATTCGTTTGTTTCATCAAGTAGAACTGTGCATAGTTGAGAGTTGAGCGCATTGGATACTCCTTTCATGGATAGTACTCCAATCGGCCAATATATTATTATCAGTCAAGTCTATAGAGATTGTCAAGTACGTATTCATGGGGAACTAGGCATGAATACGTTAGAAAAGTATAACACCCATCTAGATTGCAAGCAGAAGACAGTGAAGTTCGAATTGGAGGAAGGTAGAATGGTTGTGTTTATAAGGGATAGGAATGCAAGTCTGCCTAGACTTGTTTCGGCTCTGATAGGAAAGAAAATATGTATCGATATAGGCTGAATTAGACAAGGTTGTCTTCATGAAAGTTGTAGATATTTTTCTTATGTTTCCAATGATATAAATTTTGGGATTTTTATCCTTCTAATGAAGAATATATGGCCGTCATACGATGCATAGGTACCGGATGAACAGTAGGTAAGACGATACTAGAAGAACAGTAGAAAAGACAAAGAAAATTCTAAGGAAAATATCTATCGATCTATGCTGAATTAGACAAAGTTGTCTTCACAAAAGTTGTAGATATTTTTCTTATCTTTCCAATGATATAAAGTTTGGAACTTTTAGCCTTCAAATGCACAAGCTATGGCTGCAAGACGATGCATAGGTACCGGATGAATAGTTGGTAAGACACAGCAACTTCTAGGGAAAATCTATATCGATCTAGGCTGAATTAGACAAAGTTGTCTTCATTAAAGTTGTAGATCTTTTTCGTAGCTTTCCAAAGATATAAAATTTGGAATTTTTATCCTTGAGATGCAAAAGATATGGACGTAAGATGATGCATAAGTACCAGATGAACAATAGGTAAGACGATACCAAATGAATAGTAGGTACGACGAAGCATAAGACGAAGTGTAAGATGAAGTGATTTTGAACCTCTAGATGACAAATCTTTCTTCATGGTCTTCATGAAAGTTGTAGAACTTGAAGTACTTTTCGAGACTGTCCTAAAATGACCACAATCGTCCGAACTCACCACAATTCCTTTACAGTATTCTAATTCTTTATTATATATGTTATATTATGTTTATCTAATAATTTATTGATAGGTTGTCTTCCAGATGAATAATTTATTTATAGGTTTTCTCCAATTTTACTACTTAAGAGTGTGATTGTTGAAGTTCGTTTGGGCTAATATATAATAAACTCTATATTTGTAATGAGTTATCTTAGCATCTTTAGTTATGAAAAGAAGGATAATAAATATTATAGTGGAATTGAATTTAATATTGTAATGTTATTAGGCATATAAACCAAGTGTGGGAAGAAAATATGGAAAAATCTTTGTCTACTATCAATGATATCTTTCCTATTGTTTTCATGTATGTAAGAAATATTGATAAGGATTTGGATATTAACATTGATGCGTGTATCGGTAGCTATTTATATGTATTGTATTTTCTTTGTATTTCCTAGAAAGATTATATTTTGTGAAATAAGGATTTAGATAAATAATTTAAAGTTGAATATTTTTCTATTTGTAATTTTCTCCCCGATACTTTAGAGCAATCATTAGTGGTTCGTTATGTTTCATTAGAAGTAGGGGAATTAAAAATAATCAAATAAAATTATACGGATTATAATGTTAAGCAGAATATTAGTAAAACCTTAGTGGGTTACAACTTGGTGTTTGCAATCTTTATGATAAGATAACAACTGATAGCGTGTAAATCTAGCATGTTTTAGTTCCTAATTCTATGCTTATTTGGTGATTTATTGTGCTTAAATATGAGCTTTTACTTGTTTTTACATATTTTGGTTAGGGATTGCTAGATATGATGAAAAGGAAGCATTTGGAGCATATTT
>JAOSBN010000009.1:26337758-26351007 GCA_027563595.1 Erythroxylum suave
GATTATTTGTCTTGAAAATTAAATTGGAGTGTATTAGAATTAATTTTGCATTTTTGGTGATATTTCAGATATTTTGGAAAATTTTCTGAAAATTTGGTGTATTTTGGACTAGGAAAAATGTAGAAATAAAAGACAAATAGATGTGTGACCAATGGACTAGTAAATGTGCGACAATTGGACAAATTAATATGTGATAAGTGGAGCAATTAGTAAGTGACACATGGATTAACCAAATAGATAACAAATGTCATGCATGCAAAGGTGACACATGGCATTGTATCATGGAGACACCTAAGTCACGTTTTCTGTTAGGCACAAGGGTTTTGCAACTCTTTGTTTTGTCTCCACCGAACCACCATCTTCTTTCTTGCTTCTCATCACTTAAACACTTAACTTCTGCATTTTTTTGTGTTATTGTCTATCCATCACTAAAATATGTGCATGTTCACTCTTATGTTTAGCTTTTGATAAATTCATCAATGGCATATCTTGCAAAATCATCACTTCAGCTGTTGGACCCCACACCCCACCCGTAGATGTTTGCGGGTGATACCGCGGCGTGTGTTTGCGGGTGATACCGCGGCATCCAACCTTAATTGGTATTGTCCTCTTTGGGAATCGAACTCGCGACCCCTCAAGGTTTTGTTGTTTCTAAGAACACGCCTCTCACCTTGATCTCAACCCCTCTAACTAAACTTTCAAGGAAAAATGTGGTCTTCAGATAGAATGATGAGTGTCATACAAGTTTTGAGGAATTGAAACATCGAATGACTACAGTACCAGTGTTGACTATTCCTTCAGAAACTGGTCATTATATACTATACAGTGATGCTTCACATCAAGGATTGGGATGTTTTTTGATGTAGTATGGCAAGGTGATAGCCTATGCATCGAGATAATTAAGGTCTCATGAGATGAACTATCCAGTATATGATTTAGAGCTTGCAACAGTAATCTTTGCTCTAAAGATATAGAGACATTATTTATATGGAGAGACATTCCAAATATACACTAATCATAAGAGTTTGAGGTATCTGTTAAGTCAGAAAGAGTTGAACATGAGACAGAGAATATGGATTGAGTTGTTGAAAGATTATGATTGTACAATTAAGTACCATCCTAGAAAAGCCAATTTTGTGATAGATGCATTGAGTAGGAAGTTGAATAGTAGTGTAGCTCAAATTCAGTTACTGAGGTTACGAGCTTAATTCAGTTGACAGCTTTAAACATAGAGATATATCTAAAGCATATGAAGCATTAATAGCAACACTAAAGTTGAGACCGATGTTGCATGATAGAATTAGAAGAGCTCAAAGTAAAGATCCTGAAATGGTCAAACTGATTGAGAAGATTAAGATGAATACATATTCTAAATTTAAATTAAGATTTGAAACATTGTGGTTAAAATAGAGGTTGTGTGTGCCTAATGTGGATGAATTGAGAAAGGAAATTCTAAAGGAATTGCATATAGAAGCTTATGTTATGCATCCTAGTATTACCAAGATGTATAACGCGTTGAAGAAACATTTTCGGTGGCTAGGGATGAAAAAGAAAGTGGCTGAATATGTGGCTAAGTTTCTGACTTGCCAACGGATCAAAGCAAAGCATCAAGTCGTTGGATCAAAAACAATAACATGCTTGATTTGGCTAAACGGTAGATTTCAAAACTTTTTTTGAAATCAAACTATATCAGAAGCGTAAAACCAAAAACATCATACGTTTAATCCATACATGATATGGTATCAAGAAAATAAATAAAATAAGAACAAGATCGAAATTTTTACCGATTCCTTTGCTATAGCTTTGACTCCTCACTGCTGTGTCCTCAACCAATCCGATCTACAGCTTATTCTACTTGGACAACTTGGTTATCAAGATCCTTTGGTGGGAAAGGAGAAGAAAAATTAGATAGCAAACTTTTTGCTATTTTTGGCTAGTTGGAAAGAACAAAAAAATTGAGGCATTCTCATATTGTTATGTTCGGCAAGTATAAGAGCAAAATAAGGAGAGGTCCTTATGCTATATCCGGATAAATGTTTTTGAAAAAGAATGGAGAGACTCCAAAATCAAAAAATGCAACTGTTCATTTAGAAAACAAAATGCTAAAAGACTTGCATCTTTTCCCATGTAACAATTTGGACGTTATCTACATCATTAACATTTTGATTGTTGAAATAATAATAAGCATTACTACATATGTTGGGAGAGAATGGAGAATTAAAAAAACCATGCTTGCACCTTTATTTTAGCATCACATGCTAAAAGACATGCATGTAAAGTGAGATGTACGTTATTCTCCATTAACCAACCATTTATTCCTCCATTAACCATTAAACTATTTAATGTGGAGAAGCATAATTGAATGGAGTATTGGGAGAGAGTGGAGAGCTTATAAAAACATTAATGGACAGCTAACTCTCATTTAAAACCAACCATTAACCTTTTAATGATGAAGAGTATTACTTCATTCATTAATCCAAAGAATGCTCCGCGTTTTTTTATCCACTTTCATTCATGTAAAATGCTAAAATAGTTGTACTTTACATGCTATTAAAACAAGCCAACAACACCATTCAATGAAGAAGCATGTCGGTTTTGTTCTTTTTTAATTTAATTTTAAATCAATTAATCTAATTAATTAAATCAAAATCCAACCAAATATTAAATGTTTCTTTGGGCTTGTAATTAATAATTAACTAGTGTAAGCCCAACATTTAATTATAGGCTTAAGACCCAATTTAATTAACTCTTAACTAAATTGTTCTGGTCTTATTGGCCCAAATCCAATTCGTCGATTTCTCTCCAAACTGTCTCATTTTCTTTTTGATATCCTCTGTTTATTTTTCTTACTTTCCTTGATAACTTTCACAGAAGTTAAGTGGGGAATCTAATTGGACTTAAATAATTCAAGCTCCAATAAGCCCGAAATTAATTTAATCTTATTAGAATTAATTATGACCTATTAACCAAATGTCATTCCACTAAAGAGAATTGGTTGCACTCTTGAATTACTTAAAATTATGAGAAACCATGTTTCGATATTATTAATTCAATGTCCAATCATAAACTCTATTATGAGCCATATTATAACCATCTGCACAATAAAGGGTAAAATTATGGTTTTGCCTTTATGCTGGTTTTTCCTTCTAGATCTTCCGTTTCACTCTACATGGTGATTAACGCACAAGATCTAATATTGGTGTTAAGACTTGATAGGTAGCTAGTCCATCAAACTATTGGTGCCAGTTTAATCACCAATCTCCATAAAACATCTAGAAGTGACGATATCACTATAAACTCTTTGTTTGGACGAATGTTCTCTGATGCATGTTTCAATTAATAATTCCAACATGCGAGCACTGGATTGATACCCTGTAAAAAACCATTCCAATCATATCAAGAATTATAACAAAACACACATGAGTTCACCCCTCATCAAGATTGTCGTTCATAATAAACGAATGCTAAGGTGTATGTTTTAAGATTAAAGTAATAGCCTACTTTATTCTTTAAAACCATACGCTATTCCAGATTCATTTAATAACTCCATTACCAATATTCAACTACTATCATGATTTGAAAATCATCATTCCCTTGAAGTAAACTCCTTTACTTACACGGAGGTAAATCGCAACACTACAGTCTAAACCATAATCAAGCAACCAACTTAATTATTCGACTGTGAATTAATTAATTTAGATTCTAATAATATACATGTTTCGTAGACATCTTCATGTATATGTAGATTACTTAAAAAGGAACCTTTGGTACCTTACAACTAGTTATAATATGCTCATACAAATAAAACCAAACTCTTTTGTTTTATTAATAATAAAAATTTTCATTACAATATTGTAACTGGAAGAATATTAAGATATATGTAAATAAACTTGCTTTTCAGGGCATTATATTTACATAACCATAACAATCTCCCACTTCCCTTAAAGAAATATTGACATATCCCTCATTCCCATACCTTCTAGGTGACCCTCGAACCTCTTTTGTGATAGCGTCTTCGTGAATGGATCAGCAAGGTTTCAATCTGTAGGAATCTTTACCACATGCACCTCACCATGTTATATTATCTCCCTTATGAGATGATACTTTCTTTCAATATGTTTGGCAGCCTTGTGGTTCCAAGGTTCTTTAGAATTAGCCACTTCCCCACTATTATCATAATAAAGTGTTATATCCTTTTCTGCCTCAAGAACTACCTCCAAATCCTTTAGGAACTTGCAAAGCTAGACTGCTTTTTTTCCTACTTCACAAGCGGCAACATACTCAGCTTCTATAGTCAAATCAGTAACACAAGATTGCTTGACATTCCTCTAAACTATGGCTCCACCTCCCAAATTAAATACAGAACCAGAAGTTTATTTCCTTGAATCAACATCTGATTGGAAATCAAAATCCGTATATCCTATCAGTCTAAGCTCACTTCCAGAGTAAACAAGCATTAAGTTCTGCCTCCTATGAAGATGCTTCAGTATGCAGTTGGCCGCAGTCCAATATTCCATCCTAGGATTGGACTGAAATGTGCTTACCAGTACCACTATGTAACAGATATCCGTTCAACTGCAAAGCATGGCATACATTAAACTTCCAAATACAGAAGCATATGGAATGTTGCGCATGCATTCGACCTCCTCTTGGGTCTTAGGTGCTTGCTCCTTTGAAAGTTTGATTCCATGTATAGTAGGTGTGAAACCCTTTTTGGAATCCTGCATGGAAAATTTATTGAGCATGTTCTCAATGTAGGTCAGTTGAGACAAGGCTATCTGCTTGTTCTTATGATCCCTTATAAACTTGATCCCTAGAACATAGTTAGCCTCTCCCAAATCCTTGGTTGAGAATAGTTTATTTAGCCATCCTTTGACTGTAGACAACATTCCTACTTCATTCCCAATGAGCAGAATGTCATCAACATACAGAATTAGGAAAGTAACCTTGTCATCGACATACAGAATTAGGAAAGTAACCGTGGACTCTCACATGAGCATCCTCTCCTACTCAATCTTTTTCGGTCTTTAAGTTTTAATAATGATCATCTTGCTAGATGCAATTTATTAACCATCCTATATTGTTTTATTATATATCTCATACATAATGAATGCATGACAAAGCTTGGGGTTAGCAATTTATCTAAATGGAATACATTCACATAATATCGCATATTATTTGCATCTATTCATCCATTCATCTCATGAATTAAATAGCTGCTTTTAGTTGTCCATCTTAGAAAATTGAAAGAAAATTACAAGGCCTTTAAGCCCAAAAATTCTTCTTGGACTTAGATCTTCTGCTTCGAACTCTTCGCTCGCATAACCTAACCTATTCGGTATAAATGAGTTAATGGAATTTTATTATAAAAATTTATTTATAAATAATAAAAAAATTCCAACACTTGAAAATTTCAAGAATTAATAGAATTTAATAATATTAAAAATGACCATTAACATAAAATAAAAACCGAAACCATTTACCTATTTTTCTTTGATCCATGGCTGCTCCGTCTTCAAAATTACAGAATTTTGTATAGTGCAAAAAAATGAAAACAGAAAAATTTAAGACAAGGAGGAAACATAACGATGATAGGCCACCCTCCTTGTTACAAACCAATCAAAGAAAAATTACAAGGTAAATCTATTTTCTATAGACAATCAAAATAGCAAACCCAAACATACACAGCATATATTTTTATCACATAAAACAAATTGCAACATACATATTTTAATTTCATTGCCAACCCATGCCACATATAGGAACCGAATCATGCATAATAAATCCTGGCTTTGATACCAATTATTGGATTGAAAACAATAACATGCTTGATTTGGCTAAACAGTAAACTTCAAAACTTTTTTCGAAATCAAACTATAGCAGAAGTGTAAACATAAAAACAACATGCTTTTAATCCATACATGATACGGTATAAAGAAAATAAATAAAATAAGAACAAGATCGAAATTTTTACCGACTCCTTTGCTACAGCTTTGACTCCTCGCTGTTGTGTCCTGAATCAATTCGATCTACCACTTATTCTCCTTGGACAACTTGGTTATCAAGATCCTTTGGTGAGAGAGGAGAAGAAAATTTGATAGCAAACTTTTTGCTATTTTTGGTTATTTGGAAAGAACAAAAAAATTGAGACATTCCCATATTGTTATGTTTGGCTAGTACAAGAGCAAAATGGAGAGAGGTCCTTATGCTATATCCAAATAAATGTTTATGAAAAAGAATGGAGGGACTCCAAGCCAAAAAAAGCAACCGTTCAGTTTAGCAAACAAATTTGATTGTTGAAATAATAATAAGCATTACCGCATGTGTTGGGAGAGAATGGAGAATTTAAAAAACCATGCACGTTTATTTTAGCATCACATTCTAAAAGACATGCACGCAAAGTGAGATGTACGTTATTCTCCATTAACCAACCATTAATTCTTCCATTAACCATTAAACTATTTAATGTGGAGAAGCATAATCGAATGGAGTATTGGGAGAGAGCAGAGAGTAGAGAACTTATAAAAACGTTAATGGACATCTAACTCTCATTTAAAACCAACCATTAAACTTTTAATGATGAAGAGTATTACTTCATTCATTAATCCAAAGAATGCCCCACGTTTTTTTATCCACTTTCATTCATGTAAAATGCTAAAATAGTTGTACTTTCCATGTTATTAAAACAAGCCAACAACACCATGCAATGAAGAAGCATGTTGGTTTGTTCTTTTTTAATTTAATTTTAATTCAATTAATCTAATTAATTAAATCAAAATCGAGCCCAATATTAAATGTTCCTTTGAGCTTATAATTAACAATTAATTAGTGTAAGCCCAACATTTAATTATAAGCTTAAGACCCAATTTAATTAACTCTTAATTAAATTATTCCCATTTTATTGGCCCGAATCCAATTTGTCCATTTCTCTCCAAACTATCTCATTTTCTTTCTGATATCCTCCATTTATTTTTCTTACTATCCTTGATAACTTTCTCAAAAGTCAAGTGAGGAATCTAATTGGAGTTAAATAATTCAAGCTCTAATAAGCCTGAAATTAATTTAACCTCATTAGAATTAATTCTAACTTATTATCCAAATGTCATTCCACTAAAGAGAATTGCTTGCACTCTTGAATTACTTAAAATTATGAGAAACCATGTTTCAATATTATTAATTCGATTTCCAATCGCAAACTCTACTATGAACTATATTATAGCCATCCGCACAGTAAAGGGTAAAATTATAGTTTTACCTTTATGTTGGTTTTTCCTTTTAGATCTCCCGTTTCACTCTACATGGTGATTAGCACACAAGATTTAATCTTGGTATTAAGACTTGATGGGTAGCTAGTCCATCAAACTACTAGTGCCATTTTCATCACCAATCTCTGTAAAACATCTGGAAGTGATGATATCACTATAAACTCTTTATTTGAGCGAATGTTTTCTGATGCATGTTTTAATTAATAATTCTAACATGCAGACACTAGATTGATACCTTGTAAAATCCATTCATATCATATCAAGAATTATAACGAAACACACATGAGTTCACCCCTCATTAAGATTGTGGTTCGTAATAAATGAATGCTAAGGTCTATGTTTTAAAATTAAAGTAACGGCCTCCTTTATTCTTTAAAAACATACGGGATTCTAGATTCAATGAATAGTGTCATTACCGATAGTCAACTACTATCATGATTTGAAAATCATCATTCCCTTGAAGTAAACTCCTTTGCTTACACGGAAGTAAATTACAACACTACAGTCTAAACCATAATCAAGCAACCAACTTGATTATTCGACTGTGAATCAATTAATTTAGATTCTAATAATATACATGTTTCATATACGTCTTCATGTGTATGTATATTACTTATAAAAGAACCTTTGGTACCATATGACTTGTTATAATATGCTCATACAAATAAAACTAAATTCTTTTGTTTTCTTAATAATAGAAAATTTCATTCCAATATTGTAAATTGAAGAATATTAAGATATATGTAAATACACTTGCTTTCTAGGGCACTATATTTACATAACCCTAACAATCGCCCACTTACCCTAAAGCAAGTTTGACACATCCCTCATTCTCATGCCTTCTAGGTGACCCTTGAACCTCTTCTGTGACAGCATCTTCGTGAATGGATCAGCAAGTTTCAATATGTGGGAATCTTTACCACATCTACCTCACCACATTATATTATCTCCCTTATGAGATGATACTTTCTCTCAATATGTTTGGAAACTTTGTGGTTCCGAGATTCTTTAAAATTATCCACTACCCCACTATTATCACAATAAAGTGTAATGGCCTTTTCTGCCTTAGCAACTACCTCTAAATCCTTTAGGAACTTGTAAAGCCAGACGACTTCTTTTTCTGCTTCACAAGCGGCAATATACTCTGCCTCCATATTCAAATTAGCAACACAAGATCGCTTGACACTCTTCTAAACTATGGCTCCACCTACGAAAGTAAATATAGAACCAGAAGTTGATTTCCTTAAATCAACATCTGATTGGAAATCAAAATCTGTATATCTTATTAGACTAAGGTCACTTCTAGAGTGAACAAGCATTAAGTTCTTCCTCCTACAAAGATACTTGAGTATGCACTTAACTGCAATCCAATGTTCCACTCTCGAATTGGATTAAAATCTGCTTACCAGTCCCACTACGTAACAGATACTGGTCAAGTGCAAAGCATGGCATACATTAAACTTCCAACTGCTGAAGCATATGGAATGTTATGCATGCATTCGACCTCCTCTTGGGTCTTAGGTGCTTTCTCCTTTGAAAGTTTGATTCCATGTCTAATAGGTGTGAAACTCCTTTTAGAATCCTACATGGAAAACTTATTGAGCCTGTTCTCAATGTAGGTTGGTTGAGATAAGGCTATCTGCTTATTCTTACGATCCCTTATAAGCTTGATCCCTAAAACATAGTTAGCCTTTCCCAAATCCTTTATTGAGAACTATTCATTTAGCCATCCCTTGACCATAGATAACATTCCTACTTCATTCCTAATGAGTAGAATGTCATCGACATACAGAATTAGGAAAGTAACCTTATCTTCTTGTTTCCTTTTGTAGACACAAGGCTCATCTAGGTTTTGTATGAACCCATAGGTTTTGATAGCCTTATCAAACCTAATGTTCCAAGACCTAGATACTTACTTAAGTCCATAAATAGACTTAAGAAACTTGCATACCTTATGCTCATTACCTGGTGCAACAAATCCTTCTAGTTGGGCCATATAAATGGTCTTCTCAAGATCCCCATTAAGAAATGCGGGGTTGACGTCCATTTGCCATATTTCATAATCGAAATAGGCTGTTATGGCCAAAACAATTATAATGGACTTAAGTATGGAAATCGGAGAAAAAGCCTGCTTATAGTCTATACCATCTTTTTAGGTATGGCCTTAGCGACCAATCGAACTTTAAAGGTCTCTACCTTGCTATCAAATCCTCTCTTCCTTTTAAAGATCCATTTACACTCTATAGCTTTTACACCTAGTGGTAATCTACAAGGATCTATACTTCTTTGGGGTACATGGAATCTATATCTAATTCCATTTCCTTAAGCCACTTTTTTGCATCTACTTCATTAATAGCCTATGTATAAGTAATGGTAACCATTACTTCTTGGTATGAGATGGCAATTATGGCTTCTCGTAAACCTAGATACCCATCTGGTTGTCTCACAATCCTCCTACTATGTCTTGACAAAATTTGACATTCAGACTGCTCTTCCGATTCAATTCTTCAATTCATTTCAACATCTTGTTCCGCTATATTTGATTTCATTGCATTGAGCCACTTTTTTGCATCAACTTCATTAATAGCCTCTGTATAAGTAATAATATCCATTATTTCTTGGTTTGAGATGGAAATTATGGCTTCTCTTAGAACTAGACACCTGTCTGGTTGTCTCACAATCCTTCTACCACGTCTAAACACTACTTGACGTTCAGGCTACTCTTCCGATTCAATTTTTGAATCCATTTTGACATCATGTTCCGCTATATCTGAATCAACTCTAGGTTCAGATGAAATAGCTAACTCCTTTAGTACTACTGCACTTCTTCCTTTATGATTTCTCAAAAATTCTTCCTTTAAGAAGGTCGCATTTATCGACACAAATACCTTCCTTTCCTGAGAACTGTAAAAATAGTACCCTCGTGTACCCTTAGGATATCCTACAAATAAACATACTTCTGACCTTTGTTCCATCTTTGTGGATTTGGGCCTTAGAACATGGGTTGGGTAGCCCCAAGTCCTCAAGTGCTATGATGAAGGAACTCATCTAGTCCATAAGTCCTTAGGTGTTCTAGGCACTGATTTGGAAGGAGCAAAGTTAAGAAGATAAGTTGTCGTTTGTATGGCATATCCCCAGAACAATTCTGGAAGGCTAGCATAGGACATCATTGATCTTACCATTTCCAATAAAGTCTTATTCCTCCGATCAACTACACCATTCTATTAAGGTGTTTTGGTAGCTGACATGTTGGAAATAATTCCATTGTCAATTAGGAATGGTTGGAACTCTCCAAAAAAGTACTCACCGCCTCAATCCAATCGAAGTTGTTTTAATGGCTTGCCTAGTTGCTTTTCAGCTTCAGCTTTGAATTCTTTGAACCTGTCAAAGGATTCACTCTTTTTGTGCATCAAATACAGATAGCCATGTCTAGAGTAATCATTTATAAAGGTTATGAAGTATTCATTACCTCCTCTAGATTGTACGTTCATAGGCCCACACACATCAGTGTGTACTAGGTCCAACGTGGATTCAGATTAGTTTCCTTTGGAAGGAAATGAGACATTGGTCATCTTCCCTTCAATACAAAACTCACAAGTGGGTAATGGATGATTGTCTAAGCCTATAAGGATCCTATCCATCACTAACCTGTCAAGTGTTTTCTAATTGACATGACCCATTCTTAAATGCCACAGATATTTTGAATTAATGCTAAAGTCATTGGATATTCTTTGTTTTATCAATTTTGTGGTGTTTAGTGAGGCTGTCATAGGTTCTATAAAGAACAATCCCTGTTTAATTATGGCATTACAAATAAAATCCTTATTCTCGTATATTGAAACAACATTTTCAAAATATAAGGAATAACCATATTTTATTAAACAAAAAATAGAAATCATGTTCCTTACAACCATTGAGATGTAATATGCATCCTCTAAATATAACCTATAACCATTAGAAAAGTCTAAGATAACTACTCTTACGTCTTTTGCTAAAATGTATGATCCATCCGTTATCTTAACTTGAAACTGACCTTTACACAGTCTTTTCCTTTTCTAGAACCCCTACATAGCATTGCAAACATGGTCAGTGGCTCCTGAATCTAATATCCAAGAATTTGACAAATTTGCCAATTTTCTAGTTCCTAACAAACTTAGGAAACCCATACCTTTTTTGCTCTTGATGGTCTAAAGGTAGACCATGTAGTTTCTCTTCCGGTGGCCCTTCTCACCACAGTGAAAACATTTTCCCTTGGTGTCCTCTTTGGCCTTCTTTTTCATGGATTGGGCCTTAACCCATATTTGGGCCTTCCCTTTCTTTTCTCCCTTCTTCTTTTGCTTGTCTTTACCCTTGGGCTTAGAAGAAGAATCCACATGAGCCTCTGGCCCATTGACCTTGATGCTTAATATCTCCTCTGTATTCTTGAGGGTATTCATCAACTCCCTCAAGGTGTAATTCTTGATGTTGTGCTCATAGTCTAACTTAAACTACTGAAAAGAAGAGTTTAAGTTGTTGATGTCATGATCATCTGCATTTTCGCATCCGTTTCCCCCCAAGCAACTCAGCCTCAGTAACCGTAGAGCTTACCTTAAACATGTAATCCTGCATCAATTCGCTAGGCTTTTGTCTGAGATTGTGAAAGGTTTGGATAGCTTTCACCCTTTCCAACTGGGTCCTAACACTAAACATCTCTTACAGATGATGGACCATTCTACTAGCATTTTGCATGCCTTCAAGATGCTTCTGCATCATTGCACTAACAGAAGCCATAATATAACACTTTCCAATCTTATCAACATTTTGCTATTGCTCATGTTGCTAGACTTACTCAGGAGTTGATTTGTCACCCGAAGGTGCAGGCTCATTATTCGATAATACCCATAAAATTTGTTCATATTGGAGAACGATGTCAAGGTTACATCTCCATTCATTAAATTTTTCTCTAGTTTCCAATTTGTTATTAGTCAAGAGCACTGTAAGTGGATTTATGATAATAATGTCTGAAAATATAAATTATTAAAGAATGAGCATACTAGTCAAAAATATTGGAACTTTGTATAAAATCATGATGCATGTATGCATGATGATAGATTTTACAAAACTTTAAAAAAATAAATCTTTATACGAAGGTTATTTTTCTTATCTATAATGGAGTAAATGACGGTGGGTCATCTTATCCATTAAAAGAAAAACTGGGACCTCCCACTCAAAAAGCTACCAGGCATCTTCATGCCTAGCTCTCCAAGAAGCGCCATAATTTGGCTCATTCATTTAGTAATAGAGCTACAGTGGGCAAGTTACCGATAAACCATGTTGAGTGTGTAACCATTTGATTCATCTACCAAAGATACTTGTAAACCATAACTCCGTGGAACGTCATGGTTGCTACGAATGAGTAGACTTATCCTTTAGGAGACTCAAACTATGCAAGATCTAGGATTCGTGTCCTCCGATAGGGAGTAACACTTCACCACATGCAAATGGGCCATCTTATAGAGACCATAGACTCTCAAATGAGCATCCTCTCCCACTCAATCTTTTTCAGTCTTTAAGTTTTAATAATTACCTTCTTGTCTAGATGCAATTTATTAACCATCCTATATTGTTTCATTATATTTCCCATACATAATGAATGCATGGCAAAGCCTAGGGTTGGCAATTTTTCTAAATGGCATACATTCACATAATATCGCATATTATTTGCATCCATTCATCCATTCATCTCATGAATTAATAGCTACTTTTAGTTGTCCATCCTAGAAAATTAAAAGAAAATTACAAGGCCTTTAAGCCCAAAAATTCTTGTTGCACTTAGATCTTCTACTTCAAACTCATCACTCACACAACCCAGCCCGTTCAATAAAAATGAGTTAATGGCATTTTATTAAAAAACTTATTTATAAACAGTAAAAAAATTTCAACATTTGAAAAATTCAAAAATTAATATCATTTAATAAAAATAAAACTGTCCATTAACATAAAAT
>JAOSBN010000009.1:26377694-26388403 GCA_027563595.1 Erythroxylum suave
GTAGAGTGATCTTTCTTAATGCATTCTAAGTCATCAATTGTTTCATGCAAATCATTATTTTCAGCTTCAAGATCTCTCAACTTCTTTCTCAATTTCTTATTGATTTTAATAGCTTCTTCAAAATCAATTTGTAATGCAATAAATGAATCTTTAAAATCTTGGTCAATGATCATTACTTCATCCTCATCATCACTTGACAAGGAACTATTTGCCATAAGAGCCAGGTTGCTCTCATCATTGCTTAGGTATACTTCCTCATCATAACTCCAAGTGACTACAAGACTAGCTTTTTTCTTTCCTTTGTCATACTTGTCATTTTTCTAAAATTTTGAGGAAAAGAATGAGCTTTTGCACTTCCTAGCATGATGTCCTCTTTTCCACATTTTCAACACTCTTCATTGCTCTTCTTTTCTTCATAGCTTTTGGTCCTTCTCTCCATAATAATATTCTTTCTTTCTTCATTTCTACCACCACGTAATGCTTTTTCCTACTTTTGAGTAGACCTTTAAACATTCTCAAATTTTTAGCGTAAAGTGTTAGTTCTTCATCATCTTCTTCTTCATCTAACTCTTTATCACTTTCATTAAGAGAAGAAATATTAGTTTTTAAAGCAATTGACTTTTGTAACTTACCTCTTCCTCCTCTTGATTTGAGAATGATTTCATAGTTTATGAGTAATCCCACTAAAGCATTGAATTTTAATTTGTTGAGGTCTTTCGATTCCATAATGGTTGTCACTTATGAGTCCCATTCTTTTGGCAATAAACAAAGAATCTTTTTCACCTTCTCGCTATCCATCATGTGCTTTCCAAAGTTGCCTAATCTATTGATAATTTCTACAAAATGATCAAATATAGTAGAAATAGACTCACCTTCTTTCATGACAAACATTTCATAATCACGGTGAAGCATGTTAATCTTTGTTTCTCAAACTTGGTTAGTTCCTTCATGAGGAATGAGTAGTCTCTCTCATATTTCTTGAGCGCTAGTGCATGAGTTCACTCGATTTCTTTCCTCAACGGTGAGAGCGCAATATATCAATTTCATGGCTTTTACATTGATGAAAGCTTTCTTCCAATCATTGTCATCATATTTCAACTCTGTCTTTATCTCATCATTTTCATTCAAAGGAACGTTTAAACCGAAGATTATGATCTTCCAATATTTCACTCTCTCACTCATGATGTGGTACTTCATAGGATTTTCCAAGAAGAGTAGTTAGTACCATTGAAAAGAGGAGGGCAATTATTTATGTTATCTTCTTCCGCTATGTTGTTGTGTGTCAAGTTTAGTGTCATCCCTGAATTTTCAGCTCGCTCTAATACCAATTGTAAACGATCTAGAAGGAGGGTTGAATAGATCTTTTAAATTTTTCCAACTCTATTAGCAAAGTGCTACAAAACAAAAATTAAAGCACGAAAGGCAAAATAAAAACAAATCGAAAAATGAGAGTAGAGAAGAGAGGCAAACATAATATTTATAGCGATTCGATGGAAAAAATTACGCCCTCTATCTAAGCTCCCACTTAGGATTTTTCAAAACTCTTTACAACACACTTTTTAATTTAGTGTAAACTCTTCCAATCAGCTTGACTTCCGAATCAAGCTATACCTTACAAATGATTATTTTCTCAACACAGATCTTACCTCCCAAGTGATTCTTCTCGAATCACTCAACTCTCAATAATAACAAGGATAGTAATGAAGTAATAAAGCTAATAATAGTTTAGGAGAATCAAGATATACTATGTAAAAAATATGAGAGCAATGAGAGAATTATTTTTGCACTATAGAACGTATGCTTCTTTTAAGAGCTTGTTGGTTTATTCCTCTGAAGTGAAGACCTCTATTTGCAGGCTTCAAGACGATCCTGGACGCTTCTAGTCATTATAGAAAGATTTGCTCTCAATTCAAAATCTACTCAGCTATACCTGATAGTTGACTAGTCGATATGTAATAGTCGACTAATACATCATAATCGACTTGTCTTCTAAGTTATAATTAACTAGTAACACTCTTCTATATGAGACTTCAGCTCTATACCTCGAATAGTTGACTTATAAAATGATAGTCGACTTGTCAAGTTCTCTAGCTAGCAGATTTGATTAATTCTCCAATCTTTGACTGTTGAGATACATACGTAAAATCCCCATGCATGATCTTCACATGAAATCTACGTTTTTATTTTTCTGATCCTCATTAGTCGACTAGTGCAATTTTTCAAAATATATGCTTTTCATCTTTGACTATCATTAGTCAATACTTTATCAACACGATAGTCAACTTGTGCAAGCTTTCAGTCGACTATTGTTTCATTTTATTAACTTTCTTTTAATCCAATTAACCTGAAATTATTTCTTAACCATTTTTTAAGTTTTATTATTATTAAAACATAGAAAGATTAAATTTGTTAACCTTCATTGGTGCAACAAGATACACTTAAACATCTGAAGGGGTCATATTGAGACAACATAACTGTCAAGCAATGTTCAACTTCGCTTGCAACCTGAATATGGGGAATCGAAAATGTACAACATGAGAGATGCAGGTAAAATAAAAAAGAAAATACTACAAACGTTAAGAAGAAAAAGGAAAAGCGATTACAATTGGAATGATGTCTTTGGTAACTTGAAGTAGCTTCTCTATCGCAATTTCAACAGAGTCCTCCATGGCATCTTTCTAGAAATGTAGCAAGGAAACATTGGAATAATTATCTATAAAGAAGGAAAACAACTAATAACACATAACATAAAAAATACCTGGCTTTTGAGCATTTCAATAACAAAAGAAAGAGCAAGTTCCCGGATTAATGAATCAGAATCATCTAAGACTTCAAGTACGGCGGTCAAAATCAGATTGAAGTACTGCAAAGATAGGATTCTCATAGACAAAATGTTACACAAATACAATAGAAACAAAATTGATCCAGCTACAGCTAACTTGTTCATGCAAGGGTAACAATGTTGGAAGAGAGAAGACAACTACAAAAGAAAGGTAACAAGACAACCTCTCCATCTGATGAAATTTCTAACCCTTTATAAGTATATAAACCCCAATATGCTATTAACTACAAATCATGCCCCTTAATTATCATAAATCAGTCAAGAATAGTAGAAGCCATTCATTAGCCAACAATGGATTATCACAATTGCACCTACAGTTATAAATTTCCCTACAATAATGAAAACAACTAAGACTACTTTATTAACATCAAAATTTTGCACCCCAGATTGCAAAGGGGTCACAATGTGAACTACGAGCAAGAAGCATAATCCACAAAAAATGTAATAAAAAAAGGTTATAAACAAAAAGGGGAGAGAGAGAGAGAGAGAGAGAGAAGGAATTACAAGCATACTTTTGACCAAACAGAGTGACCATTAGCCATAGCAGCTCCAATTAACTGCTGAAGGGCACCGCACCTAGTTTCAATGGTTCCGTTGCTTCCGTTGCAAATCTACAAATGAAACAAGGCATATTTTCAATGGCTCACAAAGTTGCAGGACTTTGTCAATGTGTTTCGAATCAATCATTAGCCAAAGAAATCATGGGATTAAACCAGGTGAATCATTTGATGGATACTAGAGCCAGTCTCTATATCTTCATGGCAGCAGGTTTTTGATGATCAAGGTCCAACATACATGCAGTGTCAGTGTCATGTACAAAGGTTTCAAAGAATAAAATAACTTCAGATTTCACCAAACCATTAATGCTCACATATGAAGTAGAGAGGCTGTCAAAGTTGAGGCTTTTTTCAACCTTGTCCACTTGGTTGGGTCAGGTTCCTATGTTCTGACTTGTAGAAGTGGCTATCCATTAATGCTCACATATGGAGTAGAGAGGCTTTCAAAGTTGAGGCTTTTTTCAACCTTTTCCACTTGGTTGGGTCAGGTTCCTATGTTCTGACTTGTAGAAGTGGCTGTGTAAGTCATATCGCTGGTACCAGTCTCAAAATTCTTCATCAGAAGCTGCAGGGTGATTAACTTCCGTGATCAGTGTTGATTCTTGGTTAGAGATCCACTTCCTGTCCCCATCAATATCAATTGAACCGGTAGAATACTTTCCAAATAAATGACTTTTCTTTGATAGACCCATATATCCTTCATCTAAAGATGCTCCGACAACATCGGATGGATCATACAAGGACTTGGAGCATTGTCGTTCTTCTTTGTTCTGCAGATAGTTCATCAAGTCCACCTCAATCTGAGGGACATATTGTTTAAGAGCTCGTTTTAGTGAATTTTGATCTTCAACTGACAAACAAAGAATGAAATGAAGAACAGCTCCTCAGTCAGAGTGGGAATAAATAGATATAATGCAAGTAATAGCTGCTTCCTTGAGTTTTGTATTCTTATCATGGGCCAATGACATTAACTTAGCTAGCCACAACTTCAAGATACCTGTATTACCAGCACCTTCAAAATTCATTGCATGATTATTAAAGGAATTAATAGCAAATTCAATAACAGCTAATTTGGCTTTTGGCAATCGCTGTTCATCCAGTGATCGAAGCAAGGAAGGCAACAGAGTATCAACACCATAGCCCTGCATTTGGTTCCTGTCCCCGTGGGTGGGGACAGATGACAGGGACAAAAAAATCCTGTCTCCGACCTGTTTGCTTGCTGTCTCCACTCATTTCTATGCCAACTCCGGATGACAGAGACATAAAATTTCTGTTCCTTCCAAAACCAGAGGACAAGAATTTGGGGACAGAGACAGAAACATAAAACGCATGTAAATTTACAAAACAGCCCTCACCCACGATTTTATTATTATTATTATTAGTAGTAGTAGTAGTAGTAGGTGTATTATTATTATTATTATTAACCATAATTTTGTATTATTATTATTATTATTATTATTATTATTATTATTAGTAGGTGTATTATTATTATTATATTAAGCGTCATTTTGTATTTAATATTATTTTTATAATAATAATAATAATTATTATTATTATTATTAGTAGGTGTATTATTATTATTATTATTAAGCATAATTTTGTGTTTATTATTATTAGTAGGTGTATTATTATTATTATTATTATTAAGCATCATTTTGTATTTAATATTATTATTATTATTATTATTATTATTATTATTAGGTTTATTATTATTATTATTATTAAGCATCATTTTGTATTTAATATTATTTTTATAATTATTATAATAATTATTATTATTATTATTAGGTGTATTATTATTATTATTATTAGGCATAATTTTGTATTTATTATTATTATTATTAGTAGTAGTAGTAGTAGTAGTAGGTGTATTATTATTATCATTAAGCATCATTTTGTATTTCTTATTATTATTATTATTATTATTATAATAAAATTTGTATTAATTATTATTCAAATTTATTATGATTATACATTTTGAACTTATTTATTAATTCAAATTTATTTTGTTGTTACTATTATTATTATTATTATTATTATTATTATTATTATTATTATTATTATTCGATCTTAATTTGAAATTTTTATTATTATTATTTGTTAATTTTTTAACTAAAACAAATCATTCATAATAAACTTATCAATGAATTACATATTTTTAATCATCTTAAGGACCAGGGGCATTTTCGTCATTGACACAATTTTTTCATTCTGTCCCCTGCAACCAAACACATTCTGTCCTCGAGACGGAGACAGTTTTTTCTATTCTGTCCACCACAACCAAGCAGCCAACTGTCTCTAGTTTTTGTTCCATTCCGTCTCCAACTTTCTGTTCCGTTCCATCTCCACAAACCAGAGATAGCATCCATACGGAGGGTTAACACACTTGTCAAAACGTTCATTTGTTTCTCACATTATTATTTGATTGTTATAAAAATTAGTGATCATGAAGTCCTCTTGACTTAACAATCTCCACCTTTTTCATGATAACAAATAATCATAATTTTAGAAAAAAATCAAAGTCAATAAATTTTTATTCAGTTGATGAATAAGAAAATAAAAATTGAATAAGAAAATATCAAATGAATAAGAAAGCAACAAACAAAGAATAAGCAAAAGTACACATATGCATTCTATCTTCTACATTTCTTCTTTCTTTTGTCTTTCTTCTCTTCTCTTCTTCTTTTCTCCTCTTCTTCTTTTCTTCTTTTCCCCCCTATCTTCTTCTTTTCTCTCATCTTTTATCCCCTTTTTTTCATCTTTTCTCCCACTATTTGTTATCAATCAAAAAATTTACCTCAGATGCTTTATTATTTCAGAAAACATACGTTGCATATTAGTTTTGATCAACTTGAGGTCGTCTTCTATTGATACTCGTAGATAGGCTACTTCCTTATGTAGATCACCAACTGAATCAGTCAGAATATCAACCTTTTCATGAATTTCTTCAATTTCCTTCACTAAGGCTTCCTAACTCCACTGTTGAGAGTGTTTTACTTCTTCCATTGCAATAGTATTGGCTTATTGAATTGCACTTGATGGAAAGAATTTTGTAACAACAGATGTTTCTAAGGGTAAGACATCTAGTTCAATGATTTTTAGAATAGGAAGTTTGAAGAATTGCTTGCCTTCAGGGAGATCAAGGTCATTAGGTCTAGGTAGTTTTGGAATACTTTTTCCAAGAAGGTGAAGGATATCTTTAATTGAAGATATAGAACTTAAAGGTCTAAGGTGCATGAATAGGTGCACAAAAGTCTCTATGTTGACAAAAATACCTTCAATCTCAATAATTTTGTACTTTTCTTTAGTCACTCTTCCAACTACCTAAGAGATTGCATTTGTGGTGAAGAGTCCATGATTACTTCCTGACGCTTTTGAAATGTGATGCGAAACATATACTCCCCTTGATTGCTCTGCATTGCATGCCTCATCTATGTTTCTCACAGCTTCATGTATCTGATCTTCTGTCAGGTCACCTGTTTTTCCTTTAGGGTACATCTTCTATTTCACTTTTTCACATTGCGTACAATGTTTGAAGCTCTAGGTTGTATGTCTGGTACAATTTTGATCAATTTTCTACTCGTGACTAGATAGATGATATATCAATCTTTTGTCATCTTCAAAGGATATGGTTCTGAATTTTCATCCCTCAGAATCCCATATAATCTTCTTTCTTCATGATTCAGAAGATGAATAGACTAATTATTGATAAATATAGACTCAACTTGTACCTTGACTAACCTTTTCATAGGTTCTCTGATTATAGTTGAGGTTTTGCTTCTGACAGGTACCTCTTCTTCTATCTCCTTCATTCTCAAGTCCTATTTTATTATAGGACTATGAGGCACAACTCTATGCTCAACTGATTTTTCCTTCTATTGATCATCAGTTGATGTACTTTCTTTCTGACTGGTCTTTAACTTTTTGCTTTCTTCTACCAGTCTAGAAGGTGGTTATGGTTGGGTTCTCTTCCTTTCAAACTCCAACTTCTTAATTTCAGTCTCTTTAATTGGCTTTGTCTGCTCTTGTTGCAAAATTGAGACTAGAGACTTTTTAGCCTTTGGTTCCTTTCCTATCTTCTCAGATTCTTCACCAAGAGACAGTCCTTTCCCTGTCTTTTGTTCTTCTTGTCGGAGAGTTAATAACCTTGGTGACCTTTTTGACTTTTTGACTTTCTCAAAATCAAGTGTCTCTACCTTTCTTTTCATCGACACTTGTTTTTCAGATAGATTCGCCTGGCTTTCTTTTCTTTGCAACATCGTCTTAGCTTCAATTGCTACCTCTGATGGTTTCTTCTTTTCTTCTATAACCATTCTTCCAGAGGAATAGGGTTTCGCCTTTTCTTTGGGAGTAATGTTCCCACTCACGCTACATCAGACAGTGTGCTCCCCCTCAATCCTTGCTCTCGTCATAAAAGTTGTACTCAGTCCCATTCTACTGATTGTTGCCGCATTAATAATGCTTTTAATATTCATCTTCGTCCTCTTTCCTCTGTCAAGAAGAATTCTAGAATCTTTAAAGATTCTTGTTAGCAACATGCCATATGGAAAGGCATTAGAATCCTTGTTCGTTTTCATCATATATCTCAAAATTAGATGTGGAAGATTTATAGCCTGATGATTGAGTAAATAGAAAAGGCATTGCTCGTATTCTTGGTAGAATACAATGAAAAAGTATATTGTGTAAAACCCTAACTTTGGAACAAGGTTCGACGACTTCTTGTCCTTTGGGTCACTACTTCCATAGAGTTGTCGATTCATATGTGCCTTCTCTATACGATTTTTAGTCATCCATCTAAGGTTGTAAAACACCTCTACTCCAACACATAGACATCCACTAATCTTCTCGATTAGCTCCAGTTTCATAATGACCGACAATCTATCCACCATTGAAACTAATGTATCGTCCACTACTTTTGCATTTTTCCAAAACTCATATTCATTCAGATAGACTATTTCACGGACCTGAAAGAAGCTTTTCCATCCGTCTGCATCAACTTCTGGTTCAATATCCATCTTATTTTTCTTCAAGGATTTGAAATCAACATGCTTTCCATAAATCACTGCTTGCTCCATTGTGATTTTTAGACTGTAGAAACTTTTCAAAGTAATGAGATTAGTATTTGAAGATGAGAACGTAACTGAAAGGTCTCGAGATGAACAGTTGTTTTTGAGAGTGTTGCAAAAATCGATTTCATAGGATTTCAAGAGTTTTCTAGAGTATGTGACGTTCTGAACCGTCTGAGAGGATTTCCTTTATGTTTCCCTCCAAAAATAATTACTATCTGTAACTTGCAGTTACTAGCTCTTGAAGACTTTTGACTTTTTATCTTCCTTCTGTAAAAATCATCTAGGTCATGACGTGTTTGACGATTGGTCTCTCAACACTACCATATTCAATTTTCGTCTGATTTCTTTGAACCTTTCTTTATTCAAAGGCATAGTAAAGATATCTTCCCATTGATGACTTGTCTCAACCAACTGAAGACAGATGATTCCCCTCTATACATAGTCTCGTAGAAAATGATGTCTAACTTCATTATGCTTCACCCTTGAGTGTTGTATTGGATTCTTCGATAGGTTGATAGCACTTGTGTTATCACAGAAGATTGGGATTTGTTCTTCTTTTATTGAATAATCTTTTAACTGATACTTAATCCGTAACGTCTGTAAACAATAGCTTGCAACAGACATACATTCAGCTTCTGCAGTAGATAGTGCAATTAAGCTTTGCCTCTTACTAGACCATGAAACTAGATTATGGTCAACAAAGTGATAGCCTCCAGTTGTACTCTTCCTATCAATTCTGTCTCCAGCGTAATCAGCATCACAGTAGCCAATTAACCTGAAATCTTTATCTTTCTCATACAAGCGAAGATCAGTAGAACCTGATAGATATCTCAAACTTCTTTTAACAGCAATATAATGAGATTCTCTAGGATCTATTTGAAATCTAGCACATAAATAGAACAGAATATCAGGTCTATTTGTTGTAAGGTAAAGTAAAGAACCAATAATTCCTCTAAAAGGGTCTAATTAACCTTCTTACCTGCCTCATCCTTAGATGAAGGGTTTAAAGGATGCATAGGAGTTGACATAGGTTTCACTTTATCTATACCATATTTAATCAATAGTTCTTTGATATACTTCTATTGATAAATAAAAATCTTTTCTTCAAATTGCATAACTTGTAATCCAAGAAAGAATTTTAATTCACCCATCATGCTCATTTCAAATTCGCCTTTCATCAGTTTCTCAAAACTATAACATAGCTTTTTGGATGTTGCACCAAAAATAATATCATCAACATATATCTGTACTATGATAAAATCATTCTCAATACATTTTCTAAAAAGAGTCTTGTCTACTTGTCCTCCATTAAAACCATTTTCAATCAAAAAGGAACTTAGACGATCATACCAAGCTCGAGGAGCTTGTTTCAATCCATATAAAGCTTTATGAAGTCTATAGACATGATCTGGTTTCTTAGGATCTTCGAAACCAGGAGTTTGCTTTACATACACCTCTTCATCTATAAAACCATTCAAAAAGGCACTTTTTACATCCATTTGAAACAGCTTTATATCATGATAGACAGCATATGCAAGCAAAATCCTAATAGCTTCTAATCTAGCTACAAGAGCATATGTTTCGTTATAGTCTATTCATTCTTGTTGATTATAGCCTTGAGCTACTAACCTAGCTTCGTTACGACTTACTGTACCTGACTCGTCTAATTTATTCTTAAAAACCCATCTAGTTCCTATTATAGATTTCTTAGAGGATCTGGGAACTAAAGACCAAACTTTACATCTAGTAAATTGGTTCAGCTCTTCTTGCATAGCTAAAATCCAAGCTTCATCCTGAAGAGCATAATCAATTTTCTTAGGCTCTATTTCAGAAATAAAAGCTACATTTGCTTCTCTTCTGAATTTAAAGCTAGTTCTCATACCGTCTGAATTTTCTCCTATAATCAGATTTTAAGGGTGAAAAGACTTATATTTCAAGTCCTTTTTTAGACTAGAATTTTCAGGAACATCTTCTACTTTATCTAGAGGAACATCTAATGGTAAAACAGGTTCATTGTCAACCAAAGGTACTGCTAGGGTTTCATTATCAGTATCATTATTTCTATCATCAAACTTGACATGAATATAATCTTCAACAAATTTAGAAGCAAGATTGTAAACCCTATAAGCCTTAGAAGATAATGAATGTCCTAGAAAAATTCCTAAATAGACCTTAGAATCAAATTTATCTAAACTTTCTTTTGTATTCAATATAGTACACTTGCAACCAAATGGATGAAAG
>JAOSBN010000009.1:26388503-26409366 GCA_027563595.1 Erythroxylum suave
TCAATGCTGTAAAGCCTTGCAGGAACAGCGTTACCAGTCCTCCGGTGAACACAGGAATGAGCACAGCAATGAGATAAGGCAGATAGTTGCGTCTCAAGATCGTTGCTCGTTTCCTGAAGAGCACCCACATCTGCCGAGTGAAGGGGAGATTCTTCCCAGTCGTTAGACTGAGGCCTTTCTCGCGAGACTGAGATTCGTCGTCTGAGGATGATTCGGTCGAGACAACCGTCTTATTCTGCTTCGGCTGCACAACCTCTTTGTCCTTTTGACAATATGTAGCCATAAACCGTATATTACGTAAGCTGGAATTAGATCAATGTATACTGGAAATAGGGACAATGTTAGTTAATAGTCTTGGTTTTGTTTGGCTACTTGGCAATGTAGTGCTTGGATGATCCTACAACGTTTCATAGCTTGTTATAAGAGAATGATAAGCCTTATATGGATTGCACGCACATAGACGATACTTAAGTATTATGTTGTTTAATTATCTAAACAATTTTATATAAGTCATCCAATTGTTTGTAACTTGTCCAAACTATTTTGTGGTATATCTTCTAGTAACTAAAATCTACAATATATAAAATGTTGTAAATCATCAAACCTATGTGCGTTATGTACTTTATAGAATCTATAATTAGAGTCTCATTATTCCTCAAAATTTTGCTGGTTCCACTTCCTTTATAGTTCCAAGTGTTTCATGTTATTCTGCATCACTTAGACAACCTACACAACGTTACTTTCATTCTTCTTTATGAGAGTATTTTTTCTCAATCAAGTGAGGAGACTTGGTTGCCTTATAGGGTATGAATTTGTGAGTTTGTTGTCCTTAAAAGTCGTTAGTAACACCTGTCAAAATGAAAGTGGGAATCACTACCATATATTAGGAAGGAGATTTTTAAGTAGGAATGTCTATATGTGTTACAGATGATTTTTAAGGCCCATATCCCCAATAGATGTTACAAACATTCTCCCCAACTCTACATTAGGAACCAAATAACAATTGAAGAACAAAGTTGGGGAGAATATCTATTATAGTATTGGAATAGAAGGTGGGGAAATATCCAAAGATCTGATTAGAGATCTAAAAGAAATGAGACAAAAAAAGATATGTTAAGGAATATTATAGTAGGTTTGGTCTTCTATCTTATGAATTGGTAATGCCAAAACCATATCTAATAAGTTTATTTTTTAAGGATCTCAAATCGAGATAAAATATCCATTAAAGATCTGGGCACTAAACAATTTACAATAAGCATACAATCTAACCAAGAAATATGCAGTAGTTTAGAGGTTATACGAATCAGATAGGAGTGGAGGAAGAATCTATTTAGTGGAAAATGCCCAGAGAGTAAGTTAAAGTTAAGAGCAGGAATCTAACCACTGTTAATAGAAGTAATTCAGTTCAAAAATAGTGAACAGAGACTAAAAAAATGATTAATAGTAAGGAGAGGAAAAAAGAGCAAAACATTTATATCTTTTAGGCAAAGAGAAGTATAGTCCAATCACGATTACAAAAAGAGAATGCAGATATATATAATGGAGGTAGGAAATGAGGAGATGGAAGAAGAACACCAAGAGAATGAAAAACCTATAACATCATTTTAGGTGATGACAGATATATCCTCTTCAAACTTCTAAAAATGAAGGTAGTTAGGAGATGTAAGGGAAGCATCATTTATATATTGGTGGATGGTGGTAGTACACACAACTTTATAGATTAAAAAATTAATGATTTACATAAGGATGGAATCAATAAGGTAAAACATATAAAAATTATGATCAGAGATGGATTACAAATCATATGTAATAGGAGGTGTAAGAAGTTCAGATGGGTAATAAGTTGTCAAGAAGTTATTATATATACATTGATCATAGACATTTAACGGAGTGATATGACATTTAGATTTAAATAATGATATAGTATGTAATTACAATATAGGTATAATGTGAATAATGAGATTTAGTTGGAAAGGCAAACAAATTGAGCAAAAAAGTGGATTGATTACAAAAATCACTTAAATGAATGGTTAAAATATAGAAACTAACTGGATGGGAACAAAAAATGTCAAATTTTTTTATTGCCACAAGATAAAGAAATTAAATGGGAAAAATAGCCATAGTGGAGTCTTAATGATATAAATATAGACCAATTCAGTTCATTATCTAAAAAGTAGAAGAAGGAATTATAGCATATCTTAAATGAATATAAAGATGTTTATAAGGAACTATTAGGTTTACCACTTTCAAGGAAGCAGGATCACATAATTCAATTGGAGGAGGGAGTGAAATATATGAAACTAAAATCTTACAAATATGTAGGAGTGTAAAATAAATTATTTAAGAACTCGTGGAAAAGATGTTAAAGGAAGAAATCATCCAAGAGAGTGTAAGTTGTTTGCTTCTCATGTTATTTTAATCAAGAAGAAAGATGGAACTTAGAGATTATGTGTTAATTATAGAGCTTTAAATATAAGCATTATTAAAGATAAATTATCAATACCCTTAATTGAAGAATTGTTAAATGAGCTTGCTAGGGCTAGACACTTCACTCAATAGAACCTAAGGGTAGGGCATCACCAAATCATAATGAATCCCCATAACATCCATAAAACATCATTCAAAACTAATCAAGACCATAAGTAATGTACTTGAGTTAAGAAATGCTCCAATAATGTTTCAGAGTATAATAAATGCAATCTTCAAAGAATATTTGAAGAGATCAGTATTAGTTTTCTTTGACCACATATTAGTTTACAGCAAAAATAGAAAGCAACACATGTTGGTGCACTTAATAGAAGAGTTACATAAATTGATATATCAATAATTATATGTAAAAAAACTAGAGATTCTCATTTACCTTTAGGGAAGTTGAGTATTTGGGTTATGTTATCAGTGTACACAGAGTGGCCACCGAAAAGATTCAAACTATTAAAGAGTAGTTAATACCTAAAACACCGAAATAGCTTAGAAATTTTCTTAGATTATCAAAGTATTATCAAAGATTTATTAAGGAATTTGATTAGATTAACAAATATTTAACTCAATTACAATAAAAGAATGCATTTGTGTATACAATTAAAGCCACAACAGCCTTCAAACAACTTAATGAAACACTGATGAATGTACTAATCCTTGCTCTTTCTAACTTTGACAAGCCTGTAGTGATCGAGGAATATGCCTCTAGAAAAGGGATAGTAGTTGTACTTATGTAAGAAAGACATTCTTTAGTGTATTTCAGAGAAATATTATCATAGAAATATCTTCATTTATCAACATATGAGAAGGAATTACTATTAGCAAATCAACATTAGCCTAATTACGTCACTGGTAAATAATTTATAGTGCAACAGACCATTGAAGCTTGGGTTACCTCTAGTAGCAAAAGATTTCAACCTCATTTCAATAAATATGGTTGCGATAACTCTTAGGATTTCATTTCGATATTAAGCACAAAAGGGTTTTGATAATAATGATGCAGATGTCAAACTAATTTTTTTTGTAAAGCCCACAAGTAAATTAAAACAATCTAACAAACCAATCCAACTCACAAACCACCAAAAAGGTATAAGAAAACCAACATATGGAAATTAGAATAAAACCAACGAAACCACCATCTTCTTCTTCATTTTCTCTCAATTGTTCCACCTGATAAGTCTGTCTAAATGCACCATTTTGTTCTGCATGTAACACTTCCCTTATAGGTTCTCTCATTGTGGTTGTTTTGCAGAAAAATTTGAAGAAGTTGTGGAGTTGTACAACCCCAAAATACCCCATACTTAGGTATATTTCCAACTACAATTTGGTGATTTTGATCATCCTACACTAGTTTATAGGTTGTTTGCATGTTGTGGTTGTTTGGGACAATATTTGAAGTTGCATGAAAGGATAAAAAAGGGAGAAAGTGTGGCTGCAAATTTGAATAAAGAAGAGTAGATAGGAGAAGATGAGGGGGTGAAGAAGATGACAATTTTTGAAAATTTAAGTTGCAAGTAGGGGCAAAATAGGAAATGCAGAAAGTGAAGGGTAAATCTGGAATTTAGTTACATGAAGGGCATTTTGGTATTAATTGAAATGGATAATGGTAAATAAGACTTTTAAATTAGTTAAGGGTATTTTACTAATTATGGTGATTAGGTTACTAAGGATATTATTTTTATAATTAAGAATAAATTATAAAAGAGAATAATGTTGGATTATTCAGTATAATTGGGTTAGAAATTTTTCATAAATTAATCTAATAAAATTTTGTAAATTCTAGATCCGAAAGTCCAATTAAGGAGTAATTGAGAATATCAATTAGTTGAATCTGAAATTGAGGTAAGGATAATCTTGGACTTTACTCTTAAAATATAGTACCGTTTTGTTATTAATAAATTATATTTTGAATTAGTCATTAATTAAATTGATGATTAATAATTACATACATGAATTATGTTTATTTCATTTCACTAATAATTAATAAAGTCAAGATATTTCATGTTTATATTTTTATATTTTGTTACATTTTATAAGACGAATTGCTTGTTAATTTGACAAAAAAATGTGTTAATTAAATAGAGATTGGTTGAATAATTAATAAAAATCAAGAATCGGTGACTTGTCTAGGATAGGCTACATTCGATGATCTTAGATGAATAGATTGTGTCAATATAAGCGGGGTCGTGACTAGGCATCTATTCGTGGGGCAAATATTGGGGCATCTTGAGTCTCAGAAATGTCCTGTGCTGATAGCTAGGTACTAGAGTGGTACCGAGATATCCTGTATCAATGGTTAGGTGCTAAGTAGTACTAGGGTAGTAAGAGAGATTGAGAAATTGAGGTATCATATGTTGATATTTATGCATTTAATTACGTGTCCACTTGGTGAGTGATTATGAGGAGATGAGATGCAATGAGCTAACAGATTGTTGGATGTAAGCCTACTAAGTTAAGTTAGGGCCAAGCAATTCAATTCAGAATATAACGCAAAAGGATCAACGACGCTCTTCAACACAATATAGGGCCTGTGAAAAAGAATATGAAACATTTAATATAATACACTTGTGGTAATATAATATCATAAACTAATGTAAAAAAATTTGACAAAACACTCAATCATTGTTGTATTAACTCAAAGCAAAAGAACAAAGGTAGGGTAGGTCCATGCAGAACACTCAACTTTTGTTCAAAACAAATTTATCTTAAATGCAATTGTTAAAGAAAGGAGGGTCATATCACGTATTAGCTTAGTTAACGTAAGGGTACACACTCCCTAACATGCTCTCCATTTTAAAACTTTATTCATGCAGGATCGAAGTTAATGTCATAAATACTTCTGTTTGCCTCTCTATTAATTGTCCTTTTTTTTCAATTCTCAACATTTTTTGGAATTAATTGAGTTACCTAATCATTTGAATTTATATGTATTAATTAATATTATGTAGAATTGACACATCAAAGCTAACAACTTTTTTTCAAAGATTCCTCAAATCTCAACATCATCACCTTCACACCAATAATGCTTATATATAAATCCCCAAAAGGTGTACGAGATTAAAGATTTCTTTCTTTATTTGAGATTTGCAAACTTTATGTTTTGAACTTTTATCTTTTGTGATGTGTCGAAAAAAGTTCTTCACTTGCTAATAGTTAAATCCGTTGCAATCTACGTTAATTTGATCCAATTATGTCAACTTTGTCAAATTAAGTTTGATAAAGGGAGAAGGCCAGCCTACATTCATTTTAACATCCAAAATACTAAGTTCATTTCTATATGAACGCCATCTTCATTCCTAACCTAATTAACATCCAAAAAATTATGTAGAATTAAGGCACCATTTTGATTAGAAATGATACCATGATGAAAAAAATCATCTTTAGTTTGATAATGGAAGAGAAAAGGATAAAACACAAAACAAGGAAAAGGGTTATAGTGATTTTATGCCTAACAAAATACTTAGATTCACTTAATTGTTACAAGATGGTTTTAAGTAAAGGATAGTACAACTATAATAAGTAGAAAACTCAATCTTTATAGATTGCCAAATAACAAATGAAAGAAGCATAATTCATTCATTTCCTTCCCAACAAAATAATCAAAATGTAGCATTTGTATCAAATTAACAACTGTGCAAAGTCCAATAACTATCAAATAGATATAATACTAGAAAACAAAATCATAAATGTACTTGAACAACCAAGAAAAACCTCAACAGTTATCGAGAAGAGGACAGAGCCACTTACCACAAAAGAGCAACGAGAAGATAGGTAGATATAGAGATTGTCGAGAAAAGTCAACTAATTATTGATGAAATATCATAATGGAAAGGACACATTACTATGTTTGCATTAATTACATTGAAGTTGAAGTACTAATCGTAGCAATTAATCAACTACAATTAATCGATCAAATTAATCACCTATAATTAATTTCAAACTCATTCCTCATACAGTAATACTTAGACTATTAAAGAAGAACATAAAAAGTCATCAATGATTATAAGAATATTCTAAACAATAGTACAAATTCAAGACCCCCTTTGTATTCACACAATATGCAAAGATATCACAATCATATTATTAAAGCAATACATATGGTAAATATTAATTACTTGCACGACTATCCTAAATGGATGGACAACTTCAAACTGTAACGAAAAAAGATCAATGACGGTCTTCAACACAATATAAGGCCTGCGAGAAAGAATATGAAACATTTAATATAATACACTTGTGGTAATACAATATCATAAACTAATGTAAGAAAAAGGACAAAGCACTCAATAATTGTTGTATTAACTTAAAGCAAAAGAACAAAGGTAGGGTAGGTCTATGCAGCACACTCAACTTTTGTTCAAAACCAATTTATCTTAAATGCAGGTGTTAAAGACAGAGGCCCATATCAAGTATTAGCTTAGTTAATGTAAGGATGTACACTCCTTAACATGCTCTCCATTTTAAGACTTTATCTATGCAGCATCGAAGTGAATGTCATAAATACTTCTATTTGCCTCTCTATTAATTGTCCTTTTTTTTCAATTCTCAACATTTGTTGGAATTAAGGGAGTTACCTAATCATTTGAATTTATATTTATTAATTAGTATTATTTAGAATTGACACATCAAAGCTAACAACTTTTTTTCCAAAGATTGCTCAAATCTCAACGTCATCACCTTCACACTAATAATGCTTATATATAAATCCCCAAAAGGTGTATGAGATTAAAGATTTCTTTCTTTGTTTGAGTTTGGCAACCTTTATCTTTTGAACTTCTATCTTTTGTGATGTGTTGAAAAAAGTTATTTGCTTGCTAATAGTTAAATCCATTGTAATCTATGTTAATTTAATCCAATTATGTCAACTTTATCAAATTAAGCTTGATAATGGGAAAAGGCCAGCTTGTACTCATTTTAACATTCAAAAAACTAAATTCATTTCTAAATGAACCGCCATTTTCATTCCTGACCTAATTAGCATCCAAAAAACTGTGTAGAATTAAGGCACCATTTTGATTAGAAATGATACCATGATGAAAAAAAATCATCTTTAGTTTGATAATGGAAGAGAAAAGGATAAAACACAAATCAGGGAAAAGGGTTATAGTGATTTTATTCCCAACAAAATACTTAGATTCACTTAATGGTTATAAGATGGTTTTCAGTAAAGGATAGTACCACTGTAACAAGTAGAAAACTCAATCTTTATAGATTGCTAAATAACAAATGAAAGAAGTATAATTCATTCATTTCCTTCCTAACAAAATAATCAAAATGTAGCATTTGTATCAAATTATCAACCACACAAAGTCCAATAACTATCAAATAGATACAATATTAAAAAACAAAATCATAAATATACTTGAACTCCCAAGAAAAACCTCACTAGTTATCGAGAAGAGGACAGAGCCACTAACCACAAAGGAGTAATGAAAAGATAGGTAGAGATAGAGATTGTCAAGAAAAGTCAACTAATTATAGATGAAGTATCGTAATGGAAAGGACGCACCAAACACAAAAGCCTAAGGGAAGGAGTGGGGTGAGCAATTATTAGACTGTGTGGGAGAGAGTAGGGACTAAGTTGGTTTTAAACCATAGTAAAACAACTTCATTTTACTTAATTGCAAAACAAATGCCACTAGAGTAAAACATTTATTTAAGTGTAAAATGATATCCTTTTAATTATTTGTTAATAGAAGCTCCTAAAATAAAACAATGTCGTTTTCCATCATATAAAAATAAAAGTTCCATTTCCTCATTATAAAATGATATTGTTTTACACAAATATAAAATGACATCATTTTAACCAGTTAGGCCTCAAATTGGGCTCAAGCTTTGAATGTTAGGGTCGATGTTGGCCCAAAACCTTACTTCAAAAAGGGCTTGGGATCCAACCCAAAGCTCAGTTAACTTAGGCCTACCCTGTTGACTTTAGGCTAATCTACCTTCCCTACACATTATGCATTTAGCTAAACTTTGAATGCATTTCATAATCAACCAAAATATGAGAGTGCTATCTAAGTTGAATTAGGTACGGTTATATTCTTACTCATAATTAACTTACAAATTATAAGTTAAGAGTATTGAATTCATATGACATAAAACAAATTCAACTACTTTATGAAAATTAAATATTATCATATTCCTCTGGGTGACTCTAACATAGAAATGAAGACAGGTTCATTTCTTAAAAAATCATTTGAAAACTTAACCTTATAATTTTAATCTATGCAATTAAGAAATTTAAAGAGATAATAATCATAAAAACTCAACTCACAATCATTTTAAAGTCAAAACCTTACATAGGTATAATAGTAAAACATAATCATTTCAGATAATTAAATTAAATAACCATCTCAATCAAGGAAATTAATAGACTTTGAATCTTATTAATTGACATACCTGAAAGGAATTAAATTAAATTAAACAATTTGGACGTAAGTTATGATGAGGATAATCTATACGGACCAAGTTTGTTATGTGTTGCTAAACTTATAGAATTGAAATGATCAAATATGAAAATATAGGATTGTTTATATTTGTTAGTTCATGCATATCTTGTATTCTATATGTACTTTATATACTACATATTAATGTAAGTTATAGTAAATTGATGTTATTCCTCATGTATAAAGTTTTCATGATATCAAAGATTCTCATGGCTTGATAACCATTAGGTCTTATTTCTTTTTAATCACATGACAACTGAAAACACATTAAATGAACAACAATCAACCTTAGATTTTGAATACTATGGCGACTTACCACTTAATCCTAATTTAGAGACCTTGCCCATTTATTTAGAATTTTATAAACAAATGAAGTCAAAATTAGTAATGGAATTTTTTTTTAAATCTCTCATACCAGATCTTCTTCTTGTTATTATAATTAGAATATCTTTAGATTAACTGATATCCTTCATATTTCTATCTCTTACAGTAAATTGCTTTCCATTTGTTCTTTTACTAATGCAAGTAATTTTTTTACTAAATTCTTTCTAGATCATTTTGATATTAAAGATATTCACATAAGAAAGTATTAAAGCCAACTCATCAATATTCCAAACCTTCCACTTAAGCTATAATGGCATATTCTCTCTCACCATGGCACTCTAGATTAGGTTATGCAACAATCAACAAGCATATATGATCGACTTGTAGCCCTTCATAGTTCTGTTTCAAAAGAAAACCTAAATATACTTTAGCTCCTAACTATACATTGCAAGTATCTTAAATAAGTCACATCTTAGGTGTGACCTCAACCAGCAACCTTTTAAAGACAATTATCTCCCATTATTGGGCTATTTATTTTCGAATGAAGATATTGTCTAATCTAAGGACTCATTTAATAAAACCTAAGGACTTAGAATTAAATATATGGACCTTTTTTATTTTAAATGGATATGCCACTTATTTCATTAAAGACTAAAGAAGAAAAAGGAAAGCAAATCTTAGGTGCTTCATAATTGATCATGTATAACACTATAAGAAACTTCATCCTTTTCATAATAGGATTCATACAATAGGATTGATTCATTCTTTATCTCTTTCATCAACTATGATTGCTCCCATAATTGTATAAGTCCATGCCATATGTTCACTATGTGGTTATTTGCATGTTTCAATTTTCAAGTTAATTCTTATTATTTAAAATTGTAGATTTTAGTTACTAAAAAAAATATACAAGTTGCGTGTTGTAAGATCCAAAAGTTTTTATAAGTGCCATGCGTTTTCTTTGTTTTTGTTGTACCACTTCTAATAAGAGAATGTTTATGTTTACTTAATGAGAGATTATTTCTAAATAAAAATGTTAAGTTATCCTTTTCTCTTTCAACATTTGATGTCAAAGTAAGGTATGAAAAAGAAGTAGATTATGAGAGTTATTGAGTCTTACCAAATAGGAATAGTGTTATATAGATTAGAATTATATGGTAATCAATAATAACAATGTAAATGCCAATGGAATGAATTGAGGGACAAGCAATAGAAAGATGCAAAGACTTTGTTCCTAATTCAACAAAGAGTGGATAATGTCTTGTTTCCACAAATGATGGGAGCAACAAATCAAAATAGGCATGTGATCTACTTCAAGAACACTATTATGTATCAATTAAGGTTGTTATCATGAAATTGCATCGTAATGGCATATGCTCTCTCACCATGGCACTCTAGATTAGGTTATGCAACAATCAATAAGCATATATGATCGACTTGTAGCCCTTCATAGTTATGTTTCAAAAGAGAACCTAGTATGAGTCATTATCAATAGTTTAGGACCTATTTACAGACCATTTGTTAGGTCATTAGAACATCGATTAAATGTTATCTCTTTTAATGATTTTTTTGGTCTTCTATTAAGTGCAGAAGGAAATCTTACAAGTGTAAATGTAGGAAATAAAAAAGATCAAATATCAATACTTATAAGAAACTTCAATAGTTCAATCAGTTGATCAAATATTACCATTATAGGTTCAATCATCCAATTCACCAATCACTTAGATCTTTAAATAGTTACATGAACGTATAATGAATCTCAATCTCACTAAACAATATTTCTAATTTAACTTAATTCAAACAAATTTGCCTTATACATAAAGTAGACAAAAAAAGTGTTAAAACCTAATTAAATATATCTACAAATGCATATAATCGACTACTGTAAGTTATTAAAATATGAGTACTTAAAGAGAACAAAGAATACTCCTCCTATCCTTTGTTTTGATACTTATTCTTCAACACATACAATCAAATATGCCAACTTCATCATATACTTTATTAACTTCACCCTACTAATTCATTCATTAACTACATCTCTTCAACACTCCCAATAATCACGTAAACCATAATATTTGGCATAATCTATCACAATCAACACAAATTTCATAACTTCAATTCAATATCCTTACAATTCTATAATAGTAATACATAATAAACAATTCCTACTCATTAAAGAGAGTAACCTATTTAGATGAAATAGAATTAAAATTAGGTGCCCAATATCTCCTTAAACTCCTTTACACATAAAATCCAAAATATACATTAAAAATGCAGCAACTTACGCAGCAACCCAAAAATGCCGCAACCTAAAATGCATCAACCATAAAATGCAGCAAAACAAAAATGCAGGTCATTAAAGTTATTCCCTTCGGCAAGTTCAAATAAGAGGTTCAAATCACAAACAAATATTCAAATTAAACCAACTACACAAATCCTAATAAATAAGAAAATTGGCTTACCTCAATTGACACGCAGAAGAAGAAGTCACCAAAGCACGTGAAGAAGAAAAATATTTGGGTGAGCGACGACGATAAGAAACAGACAAGCAACGGTGAGGAGGGGAGAAGCTAAGACGTGCGACGGCAAGGAAGGAGAAAAAACAGAGAAAATGAGGGGGAAGAAGGTTCAAAATGATGTCGTTTGGTATTAAATCAAATGACTTCATTTCAATTTTTAAAACGACCAATCTGGATTTACCGACGAAAGACATTTCCGTCGGTAAAAATCAACATTGATTTTATTTCTGCACAATTTTAGCAACAGATAGTTTATACCATCGGTAAATTCCAACGCTAGTTTATTGCAAGAGGCTTTCCTACTTAATTTACCAATGGAAATTATGTTTCCTTCTTTATATTCTGTCGAAAATTTTGTCAGGATATTTACCCTCCACCTTTACCGACAAAAATTTTATCCGTCGCAAAATAAAAGTTTTCACGACAATTTTACCGACGGATATTGATTTTCCATCTCTAAATAGCAACGGTTTGTTTTCCGTTAGTAAGTTTAATGTTTTTCTTGTAGTGTTTGGTTAATCAAAATTTAAGAATTTTGGGGCATCACATTTTTAGTGTTGAACTATGTTATACGGCACCTGCGGAAGTTCACATTAATCTCTCAAATAAAATTCAACCCAGTTAATAGCAAGACAAAGTATTGCAAGAGTTCATTTCCAAATTACAGCAAGTATTAAATTAAAACCTTCTTATGCTTGGATTAATAACAGTTTGCAGTAGAAAGGAAGGTTAGTGGTGGGATCAAACTAGGAATGGGGGAATCATATCTCATTATTCCTTGATTCAGTTAGAGAAGACTATTCAAGGGTTTTCGAAACTTCAAAGCGAATCCAATTATATTTCATCTAAAGGAAATTGCAGAAAGGTATTAGAGACTTTGTGAAGAAATGCTAAACTTGCCAATATGGCATGTATGAGCCTATTGCGAAGCCTGGTCTCTTATTACTATTACTACCAGTTTCAGATAAGGTTTGGAGTAATACTAGCTTAGATTTTATTAAAGGGCTACCAAAGTCGGATAGATTGTCATTCATTTTAACAATAGTGGATAGGTTGAACAACTATGACCATTTTATTTCCTTAGCTCATCCCAATTCAGCTGTTAAGGTTACAAACTTAGATTGATCATGCACAAAAGTTTTATGGCATGTCTATTTTTGTTTGGTCAGCGATAGAGATCCCATCTTCTTGAGCAATCTCTGAACCAAATTTTTTAGAATATTGGGAGTTAAGGATGATCAAACAAAAGTTTTAAATTGCACTTATGTGAAATTGAAACCGTGTCGCCATCACACAAGCTTGGATCGCTCTATTTTGGACCCTTTTCAATGTCACAAGTCACAACATATTAAGACTGTTGCTTATCAGTTGCAATTACCAGTAACAACAAGGACACATCCTACTTTTCCTGTTTCTCAATTCAAAAAAACTTGTAAGACTATCTATCCCAGATAGCTTACAATTACCGAAGTCACTTTTATCTGTGTTAAAGTACTCGATAGTGGTGTCGGATCAACAGTTAATTAATCAGAAAATAGACCGGCTGTGCAACTTCCTATTTTTCTAAATAAGAAGTTTAAAAGTAATTATTTCTAAAATATATTTATTAAATCATTATTAATTTTCTAAATTCAAAAAGATATAATATTTAAACTAATTATATAAAAATTAATTAATATTTGTATTATAATCAGTGTTATTATAGTAGTTAATAATAAATTCACAGTATAAATAAATATTTTTAAAAATAATTTGTTTTTATATTTTCTGTAAATCATTAAATTTGAAAACTTATTCAAATAAATATTTTATCAAAATTTAAAAATAGAAATAAAAACAGAAACCAATATTCTAAAAAAATATGAGCAACACGCCAGAAAGCTAACAACTTGAAGAAGTGCTCTGGTTAGCATCTTTATTCTTCTTTATTATTTTTCTTTTCAAGTAATTGCTAAGTGGAACTGTGGAAGCCGCATGCGTGAAACGGTATTGAAAAAGTAGGAACCAAGGGCAGTCAAAGAAATGGACGCTTTGACCTTGGACTGCAATAGCTGCTAATCATGATGATGTTGGACTAAGACTCCCTCTCTCTCCCTCTCTTTTACATCAGATTTGACGAGAAAGGTAAGGGTTTTGTTTGATATAGATCGCGAGGGTCCGCCTCTCTTTTACTGGGTGTTTAGGGTTAGGAGTAGTCAGATGTGGAACAGAGGACCTGTTGGAATTTGTAATTGAAGAGACCACTACTGGAACTAGATAAATTTCCACATGAAAGTTCGCTTTCTTTGGAATTTGAAATTTTGTTGCTACTTCAATGTTCTTAATGCATGATCAATGAAATGAAACGCTAATTATCTACTTTTTTCACAAAATTTAATGCTTTAGTTTCATGCAAACATGTCTGAGACAAACGAAATATTTCAAAACGAAATAAACGAAATATTTAATGCTTTTCCCTTTCGTTCGATTCTCTGGGATTCTTTGACTACAGAAATAATTTTTTATCGTAATTGTTCTGGTGACGGCGTTTTGTCGACTCACCATCTTCTTTGAGACTATAAGAAGATTCCCGCAGAAATCTTTGTTAAAAAAAAAGTATGTATTGATCCTCTCAAAGTGTACATTGTATAAAGTTAATGTCATAGGGGACGTAACAATAATCTTTTTCTTATTATCGGCACTGAGGAAATGCCAGATTATTATAAGTTTGATTGAAATGAAAATGAGTTGCCTCATCACTTGAATATGTTGGCTCGAGTTTCAAAGTAAAACAATCAAAATGTGAGAGACCATTGTTCCCTTGGATCAATTTCTATCGAGGCTAGAGTCGCCCCAGGTCACAGCAACATAACCATTATTTACTTACAGGTCTTTAGACAACCAAGAACGTATCACAAAATTTGAGACTGTTCATAAAGAAAGGTGGTTATTGGAGAGAAGGAAAAAGGGAAAAAAAAAAGAAAAAAAAGAAGGTAATCCTTTAGGCTGTGGAGGTTTTAGAAAAGGATGCTTAAGCCTTTTATATGCTAGAATGGGACTGAACCTGGGGTAACAGAAGAAAGGAAAAAGATAAAGCTGTAAAGAGAATACTCGAAAGACCAAAAACGACTAGGACTTGGGCTAGAGAAAGGAAGGTGACACGGTTCCCTGACAGACTTTTGTGATGATTCTCACATGGGGATAAGTGCTATTATTGGCTGCATTTTATCTCTACTTCTGTCTCTCTATGGAAGCAGTACGAGTAGGACAATTTTGATGGACTTGAACGTGGGCTCTCTTCTTCATCACACACTTTGACTTTCCCGATGTCCACGAGGACACCTCTTTTTCCAGGCAGCTCAAACCTTTTAGCACGTCAATCATATCTGTTTCCAGTTGGGAGGTTTCTATCTGTCGAGTTTCTTTGTACTATTAAGTATAATCAACACTAATTAGTGTTTCATTATGAGCATGTCTCAACCTCTTGAAACGGGTAACCGATACTTTCCGTAAGTCAGTTTTACCTTTACATTAAATCTTAGACAAAATTAAATGACACAAGATTCAAAATCCACAAACCTCACAGAAAATTGCTTGAAACGAACTAACTCTGTTAATATGACTGTTATTTGACTTATTGTCAGTAATTTGCAGGGTTGTTGAGATTGAGCATCAATCAGCTTTCTTTTCAAGTGAACCATTTCCTGCTGGCCTTTCTGCAGTCTTCCCTGCGACAAAAGCTTTAAAATTTTACTCAGAATCTGCATGAGACTGGTTAGAGCACCCCGATCGAGTTAGGGTGTTCCAATATAGTTTCTTAATCTGATTTATGTAAACCTTACATAAATGTGTGGATGACTGAAACAGAGAATCCGCATGAGACATGTCGCAACATGTACTTTTACCCCCTGCTTAGTTTCCTTCCCAATTAATGTCGATTTACAGGCTTTTCATAGTAACTGCTTTATATGAAATTCCCCCCTTCTTTCTTTTCCATTTTCAATGGTCTATAGGACCGGTACACTCTGTCAATAGTTTGCGAAATAATAGCTTGTTTGACTACGAAGCTAATGCACATACACAAGATGCATTGTATACTTATACGGATACTTTCATGCAGTTTCATACACTCTTAAGATTTAGTCTTGATATAAACTAGTTCAGAGGTCGTTTAGATGGATATCATTGAGCATTTTCTTTGCATTAGTTAGACGTACGCTAAAATAAAATTGTCTTTTGATATCTTTTCTAGTACGGTAAATAATATCATCTATTTATCTAAGGAATCTGAAGGATTTTCCTGGAAACCAAAGGGGCTGAATTGTATGTGAATATAGATGTACTTGAGCCAACAGAAGCGGAAAAGTTAAAGTGTACGAAAAAGAGAAGGAGCAGAGAAGGTTGTATAATGATGAAACATGCGTAGCTACACAGCACCATATGTATGGACATATTCCAAAGTCAATATAAAAAGAGAAGCATCATTGGCAATTGTCATCATGATAGATATTACAGTATTAGATATCATAGGAAACCTCCTACCCTTAACCAAGTAGGCTGGACCCCATTCACACCACCAACACCTAAAATTTGCCATACTTCATCAAACCTCTAAGTTCTAACTCGTTAGGCTACTACATAGACAATGGCCTTCCTTTTGAAGTTTACAACCAGTAAACATCATTTGTCCTGTATCACTAACCACTATGTCTTGCGGTGACCTCACTTGTTGAAAAGATTCTAGGATTAGTGGCAACGGTTGGTATAGTTCTCCACTCCACCATACTCAGAAACCCACTTACATTTTCTGAAATCTTTTCTCCTGTTTTGCATGTTTTAGAATGGGGAATCTGTTAAAGGACAGGAATAGGATAAAGCCAAGCTATCTAGCTGCTCTTCCTGTTGCTTAAAATGGTAGACCAATCAGCTAAGGTTTATGATGTTGAATATTTGATGAACTGCTGCTGATATTTCCTCTGCTGATCCCACCTTACAATCATCTTCTATCTGCCATACCATACCAAGTTGGAAAAATGAAATGAAAGGACATATAAGGCAATGAAAATGGAAATTAAATGTTAAAAGAGACCAAATTTCTGAAACAGGGTTGGTCAAAAACATGGTCGACCAAACAGAAATCCAGGTAAAGGGTATAATACCTTGAGATTGAAAGAATAAAGAACAGTATTTTGCGAAGAAGTAACGTTAAGGTGCAGAACTGTAAGCCTTAAATCTTCCAAGGCAACAATGGCCCTTAATAACTGGCCTGGTCTCCTTTCACAGTGAACCTTCAAACTTACATGGTTCTGTATGGTGGTGACCTCTATCTCCGCCGCTTTCAATTTCTTTATCTCTTCTGTTTCTTCCTCAAAATCACCACCTCCCCCGTGGATACTGCAGCTTGTGGACTGAGTAAACAAACCCTCCGACGAAAGGCCTATACCTTTTCCTGTTTTTCTCATACGTTTTGTTGCTTCAAGAGATTGCAGAAGCTGCTCTAGTTCCTTCACGAAGTCTATTGCACCTCCTATAATGGATGCTTGGTCACCCTTTCCAGCATGAAAATAAGAAAAGTAAACACCTTTTTCAAAGTTCGTGAGACCCAAAAATTGAGTTGTTAAATGAAAAAGGAAGAAGAAAGGAACTTTGAATGTGTAGGATTAACTTCGATCCAGTGAATATTTTAAAAGTAACAGGAAAATGTTTACCCTCTGAACATAAGAGGAGGGCATGAGAGAACGGAGAGAGTTCAGGTGGTCGTTCATTTGACGGCGGCGGTTGCGTTCTACAGCAATGTGGGTCATGCGCTGGCTCTCTACTTCATCCTTGTTCTTGCCAGGCCTCGTTCGCTTTCTTTTCTTTCGTTCTTTGGTGACTGTTGGAGAAGATTTAAAGCAATGGTTTTCACTAAGCATGTTGTGCTTGGTAGTCCAAGGAAAAGAAGAGCCAGAGTTGTTTTCTCTACAGGAAGGTTCTTTTGAGTTCAATTCCTGAAGCTCAGAACTTGCACATTCCATGCAAGGACTAAATTGTGGGTTCTGAACGTCTTTGGCTTCTGATTTGACAGGTGAATGCAAATCAAGCATTTCATGGGTCACACAACTTTCGGGTTCAAGTACTTGAACTTGGTTTCCCCTTTCAGGCATGTAGGTGCTCATATCCCATGGCTTTTTGAGATGTTGTAGTCTCAACAAGGTCTGAAAGTTTGGTTGTTTAAGGGGGAAAAGTACAGGAGGGGTTTCAGTACTTTGAAGCATTTGGAGAAAAGGCATTTTGCCTTCTAGGTCCGGTATTGAAATCCGTTGTCGCTGCCCTTCTTCTTCTTCTTCTTCAAATCTGAAACTTGAATTCCCAAAGCATTGTTCTAACCCCTCAACTTCCAAAAGGTCTCCTAAGAACTGCGAGAAATGGGAAAAAAAAGCACTGAATAAAATAGAATATACATACGAAAGAAGGAAATGACATAAATTCCTAGCTGCATAAATTCCTAGCTGGGTTCTGCACCAAATCACCCAAAAGAGAAGCAAAAGAGCAAATGCTGGTCATAGAGAGGACAAGTGTTCCAGTCACGGAAGAGAAGAAGAGAACAAAAGCAGAATGAGAATGGAATGTTGAAGAGAATGGAACAGCAGCAGCAGATGTTAGCATTTACAGAAAAACAACACAATGCATTGAATGCAATCACTTGGGAGAAGTAAATGCAATCCCTATTTTCTTGATTTTAGTTAAGGACTTGGAAAGAAACAGAAGGAGAAGTACTAAAAATGAACAAAGTAACATACGTAGGAATTAATGTGTCCTTGAAGCCTCTCCATTACTGCCGGGAGAAGTATTGGTGAACTACAGAGAGCTAGCTATGCCTTAAATTATTTATCTCTCTCTCGCAGGCTTAATTACACCAACATTCCAATGGGGATGCTACCAACTCAGGAGTAATAAATGTAACTCCCCAACAGAAGCAGAATGAGATAGCTAGACCCCATGTATACATAATAAACACTCAAAATTACAGACACATATATATACATGCCCTTAGGTTCGGATGCTGGAAATCGAAAGGTCTTTAATGGAATAACAGTAATAACAATACTAATAATGCTATGATGAAGTAACAGAGGAGTGTGAGTGCAGAGAACTGGAGCCCAACAGAAGAGAGACGATGGAGTACAGAAATTAAGAAAGGTAAATAAAAACACTGACGGTGAAGCAACAGAAGGGAAGTGAGGTAATGGTAATATTGGGATGTGTTTTACAAGGTCGGAGGCAGCATTATTGGCGGTGGCATTTTTGTCCGGCAGCGGGGACAGACAGTTGTGGGGACAAGACTCCCATAGTAGAACCAAATTACAAATACTACAGTGGCTTCCCCAAGTTATTCTATAGATTGTCTCAACCTCTCTCTTCCTGCCTCACTTATTACATGCATCACTCACTCACTCACCACCCCCTTTTTTGGCCTAATGTTCTTAATTATCTTAAATATTAAAAATTAGACTTATATTATGTAGGAGTAGGAGTGAGTTAGATTTATATTTAAATTTAAATTTTAAAATTAAATTATTTATTTTAAATGCATAATTATACTTATATTGCATGAATAGATGACATCGTAAATCTGTGACTGGATTCCAAATCCCACCAACTGCGTCTGCACGGATATCTTATAACATCCGAGTCTGACTCTATTCCGTATTCCGTGCAGTTATGTTATGCCTTTCTTGTTTTCAGGTGTGCTCTCTTATTCACACTCGTGACTGACTGCCATTCCTCTCCCGATCATTTCCATCTTGTATTAGTTTCCGTGCCACCTAAGCTAAGTGGAAGAACATGTTATCTTTTATAATCTGTTTAATCATATAATACTGGATCAGATTTTGATAATGAAGCATCAAATACACATGATGAATGGGATGTTAATTTATCTGGTGTATTTCTTTACATAATTTCTCACATTATGTAAAAAGACAGGAAAAAAAAAAGAGGAAGATTTGCAAGTAGGCTTACCACACTACAGAATATTGAAAAATCGTAACAAGTCTAATTTGGATGGTGCAACAAATCATCAACTGGATGTGAATCTTATCTCGTGGTCACGGAGAGGAAGTGATGGCCCAAGTTCTAAACAAAAAGCCACTTGCAAGAAGCATAGATTTCATACGATATCTACTTTGAGGGTCCTCTGATATGTTGAAAACGCAATGCATCTCGAGTGTGATATTAATTAAATCAAAAAATTAAAATGAAAGAGTTATATAATAATTAATCAATAATGATAATTTTTAAATAAAATAAAAGGAATGATCAAATATGAATATCACTTGTTTTTATTGAAGGGGTTCGGGACCAATCTCGCTAGCTGTGACCTGCGGGCATGTTCTGCAATTAATATGTGTCGGGGGCAAATTTTGTCTCCATAGGAAGCTTGTAGCTAAGGATTCTGTCTTTTAACGAATAACGTGCCCTGAACAGCACGTCCACTTCAACAATCCGTGCTCTTACTCCTGAGTGTTTGCTAGTGATGTCCTTGTGTCAAATGCTTTAGGCAACTTGCTTGAATAACCTATAGTTCCGGTTTCGAAAGGGTTCACTGCCTTCATGCACTTTTGCTCGGTAGTTTGTATATTATAAAAGATTACAAGCAATGTGTCTTTGATTTTGCTAGGGAGGCCCAAATGTTTTGTGGGACTCCTCGAGTTTATGCAATTGAAGAGGTGATGAGTTCGAATTCGAGGACTTTTTAAGTACTTCTAAATATTGCAGAGTAGGTTTACAATGCATAAAAGGTCCCAATTATCTAACCATTAAATTATTTAAATAGTTTCATTGATTATTTGTAATATTTTGAATTATTGCTTTTTTTGTATCGGGATAGCAATGGATCGACTCAGTCAAATTTTTAAAATTAAAAATATATAACATCTTTTTCAATTAAGTCTGGGCCTGACCTAAGGCCTAACTCTTATAAGAAAATAATATTGTTTCATTTAGAGGAGTTGGGTCTCGAGCATATAAGCTTGAGCAACACAGGCCTAAGCCTTGACCCAATTGAAAACACCTTAGTCTATACTCAATTGTCACTCCTACTTTTGTCTATTGTTTTAATTAGAGAGTTTG
>JAOSBN010000009.1:26416321-26435344 GCA_027563595.1 Erythroxylum suave
TCTTGTATTTTGATTCTAGTGCCTTTGTGATGTTGTTAAGGGCTAGATATCAATATGATGTTGTTGTATTGTGTACTCTTGCTCTGATTTTAGTGATAGTGGATTTATAGACCTTTGGGTCTCGTGGTTTTTACCTCTTCACATCGAAGGGGGCTTTCCACGTAAATCTTAGTGTTGTTGTGTTGTTTTTGTTTGTTGTTGTTGTTTCGTTGCTGGTTTACATCCACATTTAGCACTGGTATTTTATGCTCCTAATATATTATTGCAAATCGGGGAGGTTTGATTATTTCTGCTGTGATTAAATTGTGTCAGTCTACCCAACACTAGTTAGGATCAACGCATATTGATGTGATATATCACTAGATCATAAAGGTATTAGAGAAGAAGCTCTTGCAAGTTGCAACTTGAGAAGATTCACACAGGTGAGAATGGATTAGATATGATGACAAAAGTTCTACCAAAGGGAAAGTTTAAGTTATGTCGATCATCTATAGGAATGACAATAAATCTCATGTAGTCAGTAGGGGGAGAATTATAAGGTGATACTGAGTTACATGGGTACCACCACAAATGTTCTAGAATTGTTTGAAAAAAAAAAGACAACTTGCTAATGCAAGCTATCAATAGCTTGCATTAGCAAGCTAGGCAACAACTTGAACTTAACAGTAGAGGGTCTATAAAAAGACCCTTCCTCCCTCTTTCCTTATATATGCATCATATGTGATATGTGGTAATTATAAGAGAGTGATTTTTGGGTATTTTTAAGAAACGTTTTCCTAAGAGGATGAGTGACAAAATAGTAAAGATATTATCTTGGGGATAGTAAATTTGGGCATCACCTTGTGTGTAAGTGCTAATATTTTTCATGTCATTTTTCGCTCTTTGTACCTACCATTTTCATTAATGGAAGATTTATTTGAAATTTGACCCGTGGATGTAGCCCAAGTTAAAAGGTGAATTATGTTAAATTTCTGTGTATTATTTCCTTGCTTACTTTAACTATGGGATATAATTCGTTGATTTTTTTCCAACAAAATTTGTTTCATAAAATTCAAATACAAGGACCTTGATATCTTCTAAAAGTTTAAGGCTTAGATAGAATTTAAAGTGGATGTAAAATTTAGGTGTTTGGGTTTGATAACAAAATTAAATACACTTAAAAATTTTAAGATAAAATGAAATGTAGGCATAGGTCATCATTAATATCTCCTTACACTCTCTAGTAAAATAGAGTTGTAGACTTATAAAGATGAAAAAATTCATATATAATTAAAACCTGCCAAAGGTTTTTAGATTGTTTTACTAAACAAATCACTAAAAAGGAATTACAAGAAAAAATACAATTAAAGCATAGTATATCATAAAACTATGCTGCTAAATTTAAAACATTCCTTGGATGAAAAGAGGTAAATTAGATAAGACAAACCCTAGATCTCTGTAGGCTACAATTTAGTTTCAAAAGCCAACAAAATAGATTTCTTTTCAAATCAATAAAGTGATTATTAGTAGGGATTCCAATTCTTTGATTCAAAAAATTAGAGCTAGAAGGATGACATAAAGCTTGAATTTCAAAAGGAGATTGATCACGTTAACGAAGAAAACAGCAGAAGAACTAAATCAATTTCTAATATTTACCAAAAGTATACAACAACACATAGTAGAAATCTCATTGAGGCGCGGGGTAATATTTATCAAAAGTATAAGGTTGATATAATAGAGTATGTTAATACAAAGAAATTGCAAAGGAGGAGTTCATAGTGATTGAAAAAAATTAAACTTAAAAACTGATTGATGAAGTTTTACATAAAAAGACAATAAGATCCGATTGGGTTTATAAAACCAAACTTAATATTAATAGCTATATAAATAAGCACAAAGCAAAACTAATCCTCGTGAAGTACGCTAAGATGTTTGAGTTAAATTTTTCAAGTTTTTGGTCTAGTTGCTAGAATTGATATCATATAAATTCTTTTGATCCTAGTTGCTCAAAAGGGTTGCATTATGCACCAAATGAATGTTAAACTAGCTTTCTAAACAGGTTCATAGAGGAAGAACTTTTTGTAGAACAATTGAAATTAATTTTCAACAACAAAAGTAAAAGGTACACTTGCTAAAAAGGATTTGCATGATCTAAAACATGCACCAAAGTCTTGGTATATTGATACTCATTTGCTTGACTTAGGTTCTAGAATAAGTTTTAAGTGAATTTACTATTGTGTATTAAGAAGACTCGTGATGAAATACTCATGATAGCTTTACATGTTGATGATTTGCTTGTAACAGGGACCAATTTAGAGTACAGTGGAAAGTTTTAAAAATATAAGATAACTACAATTCCAATAAATTGAAAAAACGTAAAAAGACAGAATTGAAAGTGCTGATGAAGGATTTTACTTTAGCCTAGTAGGTTGCTTAGTGCAACTAGACTATAAATGGTAAGCATTACAAATCTTCTTTTTAAAGTATATGCATTGTTCTTATAAAATTTATTTTCAAGTAACAAAAGGAATTATAAGATATGTCAAACGGATAGTTAATTATAAAGTATAATTTAAGTTAAAAATTTTAATCTTCATGACCATTTTGATAATAATTAGAGTGGTTGTGTTGATGACGTGAGAAACAAAATACCTCAAATTGTTAAATATAAAAAATTATATCTCAATCGACAGTAAAAGCATATGCAATTGCTGCATATAATTAATGTTTGAGGGCATGTTTTCGCAGCCAGCCATGTATCTCATTTTTACATTTTTTAATTTCTGTCTGTCAACAGAGCCTGCAGGGATAATGGTGGCCAGACTTTCTGGCCTGGAAGTTGTGGTTGACTTTTTTTGAGCTTTAGCTGTCACAGCCTCATAAAAGCCCCAACATGTGACAAAATCAACATGAAATATAAGATACATTATAGCGATAAAGAGTCATTTGCTCACATGACCTTTAACTGACAGGTCAATAACCTGGCGTTTAAGGCAATTTATTTCGTTCCAGGAAGCCTAACAATGACAAAACTTCCGATGTGAAATCCTTAAGACGTTACTGTCACACATTAGCATAGTCATCTCTATCATTAACTTGCAATCCTTTCCTATTAAGGCCTGGTTTTCGGTTTATGAAATCTACCCTTTAAGCTTTACTTCTCAATTTATCATCTTCCCGACTCTAAATAAGCAACAGAACAACAAAGACATGACATGGATTTGCTTTAAGGAACCAGTGGCAAAGATAATTTATGTTCCTACCTTTTCAAGATTTCACATTGAATAAATATGGCAGTGCCAAGTGTAGCCTCGCTGGAAGACACCAAACTCCATTGGCTGATGTCTATGAATCTTATCCATTTTGGTCCCCTACATCTATTTTTGATCCGACGATATCATTGTGAGCTTGCTAACCACAGAATCAGAGGTAAGCACTCACATTCTCAAGAAACAGCTAAAAGTTCTGAACTTGTCCTTTATATGATTGGCCAATTATCAGGAAGATTGCACCGACATTGCTGCCATAAATCTTTTGATTTGTTGGCGATGGAATATCCAAATCAAATAGAATTAAAATCAGTCTGGGAAAAGTTTATTATCAAGCATTTACTGACTTTTTCGTATCTTCTTGCTATCACCATAAAGCCAGTTCAATTTTACTGAGATATGCCTCTATTACCTGCATATTAGTATAGAAAGCAAGCGCATACAGTTGAGTCGGAATCCCATTCACCTAGTTGGATGATGCCAAGTCCACCAATTCACAGCTCATGTTTATCGGATGTTGATTTAGCTGACGAGACGTTACCTTGAAAGTCTACATCAGGTTGATGACGCTGCTTCTCCAAAACTACCAAAGTGGTAGACCCCACTCAAGAGCGGTAGTTGATGCATGCCCTGCATAAGTAGAAGACGAAATTTCCTTCCCCAATATTACCGACGATATCTCCCTTCACCGATATCTCCCTTTACCGAAAACAACGCAAGGACATGTGTCATTCATATGCAGTGTCAATAAAATGAACAAGCTAGCAACTCTAGAATCTGAACACATATAATCTCTCCAAAATTATGAATTCTATTTGTCAAACACCAAAGAGTATGATGTGCAGATAACAAATGATATCATCAATCTTCCGCTTAAAATTGAACCTTTTAACCTCAAAGATTACAGCTAGAACAACAAAGCGGGTAGATAAGCACACGAGATAGAGAGATTGACACACGAGATAGATATATTGCTAGTTTCACTAGACAGGCCTGCGATAAAAGAGAAAATTGCCTCTCTGTCAACTACCGTTCTATCTGTATTGTAACGTGACTAATGTTATACTCCCTTTTGATATAATTTACCACATTGTCCAGCACCATGTCTGCATTTGCTTCTGGTCTGATTTTTACATGACAAGCCAAAAGAACCTTGCCCACTGTAATGGCCCATATGTGCAGTTCATGAACGGCCAGTACTTCTTCCATCTCCAAGAGCCCCTCTTCCAGCTTTGTTGCATCTATTTCTCGTGGAGTACTCTCCATCAAGACTTCAAGGATGCTCCGCAGCATTTTGATCGTTGTTCCCAAGACTATGACTGAAAATATTAAAGTACAGATCAGATCAACTATCTTCCATTTTGGTTTATACCATATGATTGCACCTCCAATCATTACTCCAATACTCTGGATGGAATCCCCAAGCACATGAAGATATGCTCCTTGTACATTTATATTCCGCTGCTTCTTTTCATGCTTCTCTTTATCAAGCAAAGGTTCAGAATACTCTTCATGAGCATGTATGTGCTCCTCTTTTGAGTGGTCCTCATGATGATGGCGCTCATCTTTTGAATGCTCCTCACGATGATGATGATGATGATGATGATGATGACCATCCTGGTGGTGGTGGGTAGTAATTGTCATTCCATGGCTGTGGCCAATACCATGACTGTGACCATCATCGCCATGACCATGATTATGGCCCAATAAAAGAGCCATGATGATATTCACTACAAGACCGAATGCAGCAACAATAAACATTAGGAAACCATTCACGCTACCAGTGTCATGTATAAGCCTAACTATGGCTTCATAAACTAAAATCCCTGCAAGCAACCATATCAGCTGTATGGAAACCAAGGCACCAAGAATTTCAATCCTGAAAAATCCATAGGATTGACGGGGGTTGGCTTCCCAGCCAGCAGCCCACAATGAGAACAACGAAATAGCGAAAGCTGCAACATCTGAAAGTAAATGTGCGGCATCAGTAAGTATTGCTAAACTATTGGCTTTGAGACCACCAGCCACTTCAACACTCATGAAGATCACACAGAGAACCACTGCTATCAATAGCTTGCGCATGGAAGCTGATCGTTCTTGGGCATCCTTGGAAATAGTTCCAGCATCTGAGAATCCACATGGTGCTTCATTACATATCTTGCTACCTCCAATCGTACTATCCACAGCAGGAGCATCAACACCTATCTCAACAATTTGTCCAGGTTGAAGATTTCGTGCGTCCATCTGCAATCTTGGAGCAGTATTATGTGAATATCAATATTGGATGCCTAGAGTACAAAGCATAGATAACATATTATGCCACACCAGATAAAGCATTGAAGGCAAAACGAATACATACTAATACTGTCATCTTTCAACCACATCTGAAAACTTGTGAAAGATGATAACGATTTTAGGAGAGCCATACTCTAAAAGCTAGCTTATGAGGGTGGAGAGCCCAAAATCCTTATAAATCTCACACCAACTTTGTATTTAATCAATGTGAGATTCAAGTCCCACATCTTGCAATTGGATCAAACCGTAACATTCGTCTTCACATAAGGACCAACGTCCTCGTTAGTCACGGCTGACACTTTCAGGTCACTACTCCATGGGCCACCACTTCAAGATTCTTGTTGGTCACGACCATATTGGTCACGGCTGGTACTCTCGGGCCACCACTCCATGGGCCACCACTTCAAGACTGGCTCTGATACCAATTGATAAAGACTTTAGGAGAGCCACATCCCAAAAGCTAACTTATGAGGGTGAATAGCCCAAAGTCCTTATAAATCCCACACCAACTTTGTATTTAATCAATGTGGGATTCAAGTCCCACACCTTACAATTGGATCAAATCGTAACAAAAGATTATTTGAATTGATGATCTCATTAAGAATGAAAATACAACAAAAAATGGCAAATTAGTTCTTCCACTTAATATAAGCACAGTGGTCTTAATTACTAAAATTCTAGAGTCAATTAAAGAACCAAGCTCCTGTTATTAATGTGAATGCAAATAAATCTCGAATAAAATGAATCTGAAATGGCCTCAAACAATTCCCACAAAGAAAAGAACATGAACGTTAAGATGTAGGTTCCTTGCAGTTTCTATCATATTGCCATCCACAACCTGTATAAAAAGATTAGCATTCCCCTACCAAGAATCTTATCTGTTTCAATACAGACATATTATTGAATTGTTAAAAGGGCTTGTTCGATGTGAGATAGAACTAATAGTAAATTAAACTTGATCCTTTTTCTACCCAAATTCTCTTCAAGGAAAGTAAAACACGATTCTCATCCAAATCTGCAAGGCCAATACCCTTGTAATGTTCTGGAAAGAGGTGAATTGAGGCATGTCAACGTAAAGGAATGTGCCACACTGTAAGTCCTGAACAACCACAACTAGACAATATTGTATTGAACACCAAGCAAGCATTTAACCCTCGACATCATTCATCTATTAAACGGGAAAGTAACTTGCAATGAGCTTCTAAATCAAGAATGCATATACCAGCACCAAGTTTTGTAAGCAGAACAATCGAACTACAAAAACTGCAAGTAGTTTCAAGAGAAGTTTGCATAACCGATTTCCATCAATCCCAAACAAGAAAAAGAACCACATAACAAAATGTCTGACAGGCGATTACTGAAGTATTTTTGCATTGTAAAGGAAACTTAAAGTTGGTGAAAATTTCAGATCAGTCATCTAACAAGGGCGCCCACGTTGCTAATCGACCACCAGAAGGTCAACCCGAAACCCAGATAACAACAGCCTAGCGAACTTAGTTTAATGCAAGAAAATCGCATTAAAAGAATGACCAATTGAGGAAAGGATCAAGCAGAGATTGCAGACTGCCTATTCGCAAACAAACTCTACATCGTCAAATTCCGATGTCTGGAACCCAGTTTACTACTATCCTTTTTATGAATATGCCAAATAACAATAAACGAACAAGATCAACCGCCTCAAACCCCAGCTTTCTGTGAGGCAAGAGAAAGGGGATTGGTAATCATGAAAACCTAAGCCGTGAAACAGAAGCTGAAAGGCTCAGACTTGATCGTAAATGGAAAGTGCGAAGAAGAACCTATCACACCCATTGACCGACTAAATACTCATGCATCCCATCAACTTCTTTAAGAAGTGTCAGTTGTGATGTTATGAATAGAAAAACTGTGTGTAATACACAACCGAAGAAAAAGGCACGCTAGTTCAGATTCACCCACCTTTGGGATTCTCCTCGCACAAAATTAAATCAAAGGTGTGACCTTTTTCAACAAGTTACCAAGTAGCTGTGGCTGTGCTTGGTGGGTATGTATATAGGATAAGCCACTAGCAAATACCAATGCAGGAGTCTTGGATCTTTGGACTCTTCATGCGTCACTACGCACATCTGCGAGGAATGATCAAATTAGACCTGCCATTCCATTGAATGACCCTGTTGACTAAGACCGTACCTTGGTGGGTATGTTACTCTATTCTAATGGAAGTTCCTAGGAAACGGCAACGAATCTGCCGTTTGAGTGTCCAATGGGATTGTGCTACTTGACGATTCCGTTCGCTACAAGTTAGGAGATAAGGACAAGACTAGGGGTGGGAATGGGATTCCTGTGAAGTTAGAAGGAATTATATGTGATTTATTTAAAAAGAAAATAGAATTCTATTCATCTTAATTAATTATCACGTGTTGTTATGTGGTTCCCACATCTGAGGAAAAACGAAATATGATGTGAACGGATATTAATTGCTTATCTTTACAATCTATCCTCTTAAATTGCTTGTCTGCACCCATCTAGAAAAAACCAAGCGACGTGAATTGTACAAACATGATCTTCAACTTTCCCTTTTTTTTATAAGGAGATCAACTCTCTTACGGAAGGCTATTATTAAAAGGAAAGATAGCAACGCTCATCCGCCTTGAATAGGACCGACCACTTTGAGATGTCCAGCATCGAAGACTTTGGCTTGACTAACTAGATATTATAATCTCGAGGAATTGGAAGCAGGGAGGGAGCCCCCGAAATTCCAATAGCACAGTGGACCACCTCGTAGGTAAAGGTTTTATTTGATAATTAGCTGATTGTATCAACTGTTAGCTATTTTTATTAGTTGATTTGACCAGTAGATTGTATTGGTTATTTATTAAAGATATTTGATAAAATTAGTTGTTTATATCTAAAATGACTTATAAGAACATAAGCTCTGTTTAACTTTAAAAAAAATTATAAAGTTATGAAAATGACTTTAATCACACAAGCTAAGATAAGGTTTTATACTTATTAATCAATTTACAATTGGATTCACTAGTAAATTACTTTAATTTGTTACAATTAGACCATTCTAACAAAATAATTATATAAATACTTTTTATTATCGATATATTTTGATTAATTACTTAATTTAAAATTATTTGATTTCTTCATTTAAAATGAGTTATGTAATTAACTTGTGAATATTATTAAAAATATATAAAAATTTTATTTTAATATCTTTTTATAGAATTATTAAATAATTAAATAATATTAGAAAAAGATTAAAATAAATTTGTAATATTAAATAATCAACTTTTAATGCATGATCAATAAAACCCAAATACTAAATTAAATTAAAGATTAAAAGATAAGTATTCTCTAATTATAAATTAGATATTAAACATTGATATCAGTAAGGTAAAAAACAGAGAAATTGCTTTAGTCTTTTATCTAACCCAGAATCTTCTATAGATCATGCACAAATTGAAAGTTGATTGGAAGCAATATTGCTTATAATGGCAAACCCAAAAGGAGCAAAAAGTAAAGAGTAACAAGGGCATTATCATCATAAATCAACTAGCTATCTTCAAATGCTGGGGTAAAATAGCTTGTTAAAAATTAGTTGGTTGAATTGAATCAGTCAACCCAATCAACTATTAACAAAACAAATAAATAACTTATTGATATAGGTCAAATAGCTAACTTAAGTTAAACAGCCAAAAAACAGTTTTGTTATCGAAACACGGCCAAAAGACATTTTGGTAGCTCTCAATTATCATCATCATCATCACTATCTAATTTGGAATCCCGCAATAAAGTGGAGTACAGGAAAGTTTGATAATACACAAACTTATCCCTATAATAAAGAGGTTGTTTTTGATAGACCTATATGTAAATGTGATAATAAAATAAATGTAGATAAAAAGGATAAAAGGTAAAAGATAAAAATGAATATATTAAAAGAGAGTATGGTAGGCAGTATGGTTTCATTAGTTTGATATGAGAAAGGCCTGAGCCCAAGAGTTTCATTGCTAGTGGGCTTTTGCGACGTAGTCTCTAATCATCTACCATCCTTTGGGTCCAATTTACGTTTTGATATTTTAACTTAAATCACGCGAATATATTTGATTAAGTGAATATATATTTTTAATTTACCATGGTGAAGAATAATTCGCCTTTTCATGCATGCGAAAATAATGTATTGAGTTTTAAAATTGGGTTAAAAGAAATTTACATACAAGAACGAGCTATGATTTAGTTCTTTAAGGTTCTAAGTTGAGAATTACTCTTCTTGGCCTGCGGCTTGGCCGGGCCAGTAGGCTTTGCCATCCTTATAATTAAGTTTTAATAATATTTTAATTAAGTTATATCATTTTAGAAGAAAATCCTTAATAAACTACAAACATTGACTTTCATTAAAAAATTTCAATTCTAAAATGACATATTTTAATTAAACAATTTAATAAAACTTAATTAGTTAATTTAATTAAGTTTGATGTTTATAATTATTAAGGTATCTATCTTATGTGACAAGTCACGTTAGCAGCTAACGAATATACTAACATTGGACTATAATTAAAAAAGGTAAAAAAATTTAAGCATTTAATTTATCAAATTTTTAGTTTGTAGTTATAATTGTAAAATTGAATTAAGTTTGAATAAAATTAAAATCTAAAAAATCGGCATTTAAAGATCCCCCGTGACTCTACACATTGCCAACTTTGCTCTTAATTTCTACTCACGACTTTTTGGTTGATGCCTTCAAGAAGGAGATATCATGTTCCCAACTTCTGGTAAGCGATTGGCTCCGTACCATGGAATTGCATGTTTCCATTAACTGAATATTGATTTAGAAGCTGCAATACGCTAGTTTGTTGATTCCAATTTATTAGTAATGAATCTGATGCCTTGGGCATCTACTCCACATCACAGCTTCAAGCATCAATAACAATGCAGATTCGATGCCCAACAAAAGAGGTCGGAGACGATTCCTACTAACCATAGCTATAGTTTTAGTAAAGAGTGCTTCTACACTACTATTCCTTGTAAAAAAAAAATGTCAAACTCCTTTAGTACAAATATATTATTCCTTATTCATCGCATTTAAAATTTTTAAAGGGATAATATCTTGCCGACAATCTCAACGATCCCACATTTTATCAAAAACATATTTTTAAAATTTGTTAATTAAAATTATTTTAATTAATAAATAGTAAAATTATATATACATTTATCAAGTGAAAAAGTCTTTTAACATGCGATGATTAAAAAATTCAATTTTTTCAGTCAATTTAGCCATAAAAATATTCAATTTAAGTTATTATTTAATTTAATAACTTTTCTTGTCAAAAATCAATCGCAAATTGTTGAACTTTTCGGTTCAATTTAGTTTAATAATTTTTATTGTTAAAAAATCAATCAAAATTTTAATTAATAGTAAATTAATATTTTTTTATAAACCAAAATAAATAAATAAAATTTTCAAATAAATAAAACAAATAATTCTCAATTATATTTCAAATTATTTAATTCTACTTAATCTTTAATCTATTTTATCACATTTTAATGCCGATTTAACCTTTCAAATTTAAACCTTTTGTCTTAATCTCTTCTCCCACTAATTAGTATTTAAAACATTGCCAAAAAGCACTTAGAAAAGTGCTTTATTTGTTGATTGTTACTGTGCTTCCTTTTATTCACTCCTGTTGAAGTGTGATAAGCATACGTTCATTGTTTTCCATATAAGGCTGAGCCACACTCCCGAAGCCACTAATCTTTTTATGAAATTGCACGCACATTAGTTTTGAAATGACATCGTTTAAGCGAGCCAACTTTCCGACCAAATTAGGAGGCAACCTTTTATCGCTCCCAGGCAAAAGATAAAGTCTTTTTTCCTTCCTACTTCCCCACTAAGTAAAGCTCAAACTCAAAGTTGGTGTTGAAAGTGAAGTCAATTATTGGGAAATCACCAACACACTCTCTTTTGTACTCTGCAGCTTAAGCTTGAGACCCTAATCATGACCCTGTCAAAGACAAATTGTAGCCAAGTGGATGCATGCACTCCCAGAGAATAACAAGTGGCACAAAGCATTGGGAATTGAACACGACGAAGGAGGGATGCCTGTGATCAGATTCAGGATGAAACAAGAAGGCATAACACAACTTTCATCATTTCCGTATGAACACTTGCAGAAAGCTAAAACACTGAGCAACAGACCTAATTATATGACTCGTAAGCAGAACAAACTACGGGGGGGAACTTGAACAAAATAAAAGGAGAGCTTGTAAGCTCATTACCTACCCAAGTTTATGTTTACACGTCGACTTTACACTGGGGAGACCCAAGCAGAGGCACTTGCCCTACAAAACCCTTCTTCAAACCAACCCATATATCACACTTTACAGAAACACCGTAACGCCCAGTCTTTATGGCACCAGCTTTCCATCTCAATTTACCTTTCACAACCACCCTCAACGCCACAACACCATATGCCTCATCCATCACCAATCCATTTGCCACCTCCAGCGAGACAGGCACGGCACCACCGCCGAGCACTGGCGAAAGCGCCACTGTGCTCTTAGTCCTATGGTAAAGCGGTGGTAATAAAACTGGTGGTGTTATCTCTTGGTTTTTGTAGGAGACATAAGCTGTCAACTTCTCATACATAATAGAGACTCTCTTGTTTGGGTTTTTGGTAACAAGGGTGAACTGCATGGAGGTGGAGATGTAGGGTGGTGAGGTGGTGTTGAGGTCGTAAATAGCGGCGCCGACGACCGTGAACTGAGGCTTGTGTGGCCTGTAAATTAACCAAACAATGAGAACAGTGAGGCCTACCAAGAGGAGGAATATGGTGAGGACGGTGCACAAAGCACGACGCGAGTCTTTGGAAGATGACATGTGTGTGTCTCGGTGCTAGTCTTCTTTGGATTTGTGGTAGAATTCATTATCATCTGACATGAAAAGGAAATAATATAGAGAAGGGTCTATTTATAATAAGATGAAAGTAAAAGATAGGTTTGAGTGGATATTAGAGAAGAAAAAGAAGATGAAGAAAAAGAATCTACAGGACCAAAAATAAAGGCAAGAGTTGAGTCACTCAGAGATAAAGTGAGCTTTTTTCTCTTGTTTTGTATTTATGAATCAATGGTAGCTCTTCTTTTTCCTTCCTTCTTCTGTGTGATCTCTTGTTCAATGCATTTGTATACAATACGGGGTTGGAGAACTGAAAAAAAGAAAGAAGAAACTAAGAAACCTATGAAGCTGAAAAGAGACGGGGGCATTGGTAAGGGAAACACGTGTCCCAAATAGTAATATGTGTCGCTTTGGTATTAAAACTTTTTAACTGAATTTAAATCCCAATTCGTTAGTGTACAAATTTTGTGCCATTGATGGAATGAAGACAACAAATCTTAACAACTAAGAATCAAACTCTTATTCTTGAGACATTTACCTTATGACCCCACATCTTAGTTTGTCTAATTCTGTCAGACAGAAAACAGAAAAGGAGAAGAGAGGAAAACAACATCTTGCCCATGAGTGTCATCCACTTCAAGCTCTTTAATGATCTCAGCAGCTTTAAAGAGCCTACTTCTTCAACAAAAAATTAAAACATTTAATATGTAAATTTAATGTTACTTTATTTTAAAAATAATGTGATAAAATAACAAAATTTAATTCATTCCCTCGCAGTACGATTGTAATTTAAAATTGCGATGGGGCGTATAAACGGTAAGCTGAAGCCCAATAGTCTTTGTAGGTAGAGAAACATACTGTCAAGCCTTGTCTAGGTGGTTCTGCTTTTATTGGGCAAATATCAAATTATCGAATATCGCAGGTGAATGCACATGAGATGCGAGGTAATTAGAATTCGTGTTTTACTTTTACCAAATTTGTTAATCAACAGAAATTTTACCAACCAACGATCATTTCCACCCTTAAGTTAGATACTTTGTACAAGAAAGCAACAGAAAAGTCGGGTTAATTAACTGGAATGTTCAGGCTGCAACTGCAGCTTCCTAATTCCCCTGTAAATTACCAACCTAATTAACCAAACTGGCAGAAGACTTCCAAATCTTCAACTACTTACAATAGCAAATCAGGGTACGACCTTTTCCTTCACACCTGAAACCACAGCTATAGTCAGTACTAAGTCTACAGACTCGTAATACATCTTCAATCATACTAACATTACCATAAAATCCTGTTCAAAAGCTAGACATTGTACATGGCAAGCAGATTTTTCACACATGCATTTCCTCGTTAAACACGTATGTCAGCGGCTGGGCCATTATTTTGCACTTGACGAACAAATTGGCCTTTCACTCGGGGACGCTGCTCTGCAAGTTTTTTCCGGCTCTGATATCGGACCTGGAACCAGAAAAAGGATCAAAGAAGACTTTTAACTAGTTCGGCTGTATCATTATGATCAACCAAAGGGTGCACATATCATTTGAAACATTTTAATGATAGGCCATTGTAAATAAATTTTGTTATGAACGATCTAGTAAACCCTTAGCAAGATAAATAAGCTATCGTGGAATGACAGATGGAATAGTATTAGTGAGACATCACACCGGTCATGTTAAGGGTGCAGATGCTACTGGTGATGGAATCACCTTGCCCAACTTTCAAGAGCTGACCAGCATATCAACCTTCTACACAACCCTTGGTTCCCAATCAGGATTTTTCTACTTTGTCATATGTAATGTTAGTGAGAATAAGGTGATCATTGTACCTTCTTCTCATAGCAACGATTTTTGCGCTTCAAGCGGAATTTTGATAGTGCTGCTTCCCTCTGTCCAGAGCGATGAGCATCCATCCCTTTGAGTCCTTCTTGGATGAAGAGACCGTCATCCAAGCTCTCTGATTCTATGGCCCTTTCAGTTGCCACAGAAACAGTGGCATTAGCGTCATTTCCATTGCAAACGCTATCATGTCCACTATGAGAGTCGTAATTTGTGACACCATTACATAAACTGCTGCAAGCACTCTGACCAGTAGTGGGCAAACCATGTTTTAACTCCTCCACTAGTTCCATGCTCTGCTGATGAATATTTTGGTCAACAGAATCGTTGGGAGTATCATCAGATTGTCTGTGCTGATGCTTAGTGTCATCAATGTCCTGATTGTAAAGGATTGAAGTATTAGAAGGAAATGGAGATTGATCACTTTCGGTAGCCACCTTAGGAGTCCATGTTGGAGGCAAACCCAATTGCTTATTATAGTATGAAGAAGGAAAAACATGATCATATCCAATAGAGATATTATCCGGTTTCACTCCTTGGACAGGAATCAACCCATGCTGCGCGCTTGGATATGATATATCAGTTTGCCCAGAACCAGTGAACAATGTCGTCATGATTTTTGGACTACTAGTTCCAGTGGAACCATGTTGTCCAGAAATGCCACTACCATTTTGAGAGACTTGATTGGATGATATCTCTGGAGAATTACTAGCATCTTTCTTGAATCCAGAATCGTTAGCAATTGATATTGGGAAAAGAGGTCGTAATGTTTTACAGTTATACCTGCCCAACGGACCTGTTAGTTGATCAGAAATGGATAGGAAGGAATAGCATTAAAACATGTAATGCTTGAATGAAAAAGATCTAGATCAATATTATGCTCTGGGAGAACCCAAAAGGTTGAATCTTCAGTCGACCTCCTATGCACATTAAACACCTAGAATCTCCCTATCTGATCATGATCCCATCATATGATGGTGAAACACAAGAACTTGAGAATACCCATGAAATTGTTTTGAGTCTAAAATAATCAAATTGTGTCTCAATGTAAAGTGCTCACACCACAGATACACACACACACACCTATAATGTCGAACTTGTATATAACTTTCAAAAACTCATACTAGTGGGCATCTTGAGGCCATAGCAAACTCACCAAGAGAAGGCCGAGGTATTAGAATGGTTTAGTGCATGCTTCTCATCAATTGGTAGGTCATTCGTACTGGTGGGACAGAACCTTCTGAGATAAATTTCCTCCTGTGGGGTATATTCAAATCTGTTCATGCTAACATCCATACTAGAATGTTCATCAATGCAATTTGAGCCGTTACCAAAGGTACTGATCAAGTCTACAGTTCCACTTGAAGGTTCTACAAGTTCATAATTGTTGCATTGATAATTGATGGCATAATTTTTGTCACTTTCTGGTCTCACTCTTGTAAAACCATTCGCTTCTCCCAATCTCAAAGTACTTGAATTATAAGTCTCATTGCAAGCCAGTTCTGATTGGTTAGATCTGTCTGCACCAAAGTACTGCGTCAGATGCCAATCTTACATACAAGGAAGAAAGAGAACTGCTAACCCAGAATAATAAATGCGAGTAAACAATGAACAAAGACAAATAGGAAAGAGCAAAACTCTTACTTTTACACTCGGAATCAGCTGATTCTACTTCCAACGTGGCTTGCTTTTCATACATCTCTCTTCCTGTGTTGCTCAGGTTTGAAGCATTATTGCACTTCAGTCGAGATAGATCCTGCATAATTGAATTTAAGCATTTTCAGTTTCCACGTTTCTGTTTAATTATTGTTTTCTGTTGTGATCACATTTACGCATATATCTTAGGAACAGGCACTCCCTAGCATAACTAAAAATTCTCCATTAGCAATGACAACATTTCCACAGGATCTGTTGTTATACTTACTTGGGTATCACTTCCTTTCTCTCCGCCATCCCTATTTTTCTGGGTAGAAGTTAAACAATCACTTGAATGATCACTCGTTGCATTGGTTTCAGATGTGGCTTCAATTTTATGATGTAGAGTGGATGAGTTCAAAGGAATACGTCCTGGAGGAAGCTGATAAAGAATCAAAAAGGGAACATGTGGAATATTTAGCTTCCATGCTATTGAACCATACAAATATTAAAACAATATACAGGGTGAAACATACAGTTTGCCTCCTCCAAACATGCTGCCATAAGTTCTTCAGCTCATTCCTTCTAACAGGCTTAATAAGAAAGTCAGCAGCACCTTTTAACATGCACTTCAGTACCATGCTGATAGAATCATGCGATGACATCACTATTCAGAAATGACAAAAGAAGGAAAAAAGAACAAGAAATTTTTAGTTTCAAATCTAACAAGATATATAAGTAACAAAGATTATAAAAGAGTTTACAAACTATTTAATTACTTATGACGGGAATATTTCTGGAAAAGTCATGTTCCATGACCAAGGTAAGAAGCGCATATCCCGAAATTGATGGCAACTCCACTTCAGTTAATATGAGATCTAAATTATGAGGTCTACCCTTCAATGCCTCCCACGCCATTAATCCATCAGGAACAGCAGCAACTGGTCGCAGAAAGTGGCGAAACAAAGTGTTAACTTCAGTTAAACAACTGATATGAAATTACTAACATCTTATCGGAAACAAAACGAGGGATGCATATGTATTGTGTACTATTACCGATATACCAATCATCTAGAAACCCCAAAACTAACAAATCCTTCCCAAGATTTCTCTGATAATGTTTGGTAGCAGATAATATACGATCAAGTATTACAAAAGAAAAAGATAGGAACCTTAGAAAAACCAACTCGAAATGACCATTCAAAACACAAATGTCAACCTCAATCGGAATGGTAAGAGCTATTACCAAAGATGGCAATAAAAACCTATCAAACTTCCGAACATCTACGGCAAAATTAATACTAGAGATGAAGCAGAGATAAAGTCGCAAGATTCTCCAACCTCCAACAAATAAACTCTTTTCAAGCATTCGAAAAAGACGGAAAAAAAGAGAGAAAATATATTACAGTGACCAATGAGCTCGGAATCTCAATCAAACATGTCAATTTGTGAATTAAACCAAAAGAAAAATGAAACAAAAATCAACTACATATCCATCGAACAAATGAACAATACATAGGAATTTCTCATCAATAGATCAAAGAAGAGCATAGCTGACCTTTATAACTGCATTTTCGAAGAAGAGCCGCAATAATTTGGCGCGTAGAATCATCAGCCTCCACTAACAGAACGCGAAGCATCATATTTGGCAGAAACTTCTCCCACCTCACCACCTCCATTGCAGCGCCCTTATTATCCGTCGCCTCCTCGACCTCCATCCTCATATCGTCGATCACCGCCATCTCACCCGTTCTCAAACACTCTATAATCCAAGGAAATGACTTTACAAAAATGATAAGAAACTAATTTTAAATGGAACAATTAAACAGTAGCAGCAGAGAGAGATAGAGTGAAATTGATCTCCCGATAAAAATGAAAAAAAAATATCTGAGAACTGTTGGTTAAATTTAGTTTAAGTCCAAATATATATAAAAAAAAGAAAGAAATATTTGAAACCCAACTCGGGCTGACGACCGCAAAAAACGGAAAATATACTGAGAGATCAAAAGGTGGGCCGCCATTGGTATCTGGTTGGATGAGCTGACGTGGCACAGCATGAGCAACTGTTTTTGATATTTGCGAATTGCGATGTGGGGGAGATTAGTTGTACGATGGTAGTGGTTATCCAGAGGCGTGAGAAGTGTGAAGGACACGTTTCGGGTGGTGTTTGGGTGGTTGGAGAGGATATTTTTGGGAGCCTAACACGCTGGCATGGGGGATTATGACTCATGGCGGGGAACGTGACACGTGGAGAGCTATTAGGAATCTTCGGATTTTGTGGCTTTCAATCTCGATTCAAAATTATAAAAAATGGATATTAATGTGTGGCGGTTCATTCGAGGGCCAATTTATGAATAATTAATGATTTGTTGTCCCTACTCCCTAGTCCCTACCCTCCCTCCCTTATAGAATAATAAATGTTGAAAACCTGGACTTGACCATAGTAGTTTAGTTTTGTTATGGATCAGTAGGTTTGGGTTGGCTCTCGTGGGCCACGTCTATGACACTGAAAAAAAAAAAAGTTGAACTCTAACATTAGGAGCCTCTATCCTCCTTGTCTTTAAAAATGGTAGAGGAGGTAAATCTCGGAATGTGCCTTAATTAATTAAGAATTTGAGCTTATCCACTAATCGCACCATATAAGGACCCATGTTTAGCTATGACACTGAACATGGGTTCAGAAGCGAACTACGCAGGTGAGCCTGTAAGGGTTGGTTGCACACGTTCGAAGCTTTGTCCAAGATTTTTAAGAGAATAATTATTTAATAGCACGGAAACTGCGCGGTATTCAACCTCCGCAGGTTGCTTAAAAATTGAAATATTGGATCAAAACAATACGTATGAATGGGATGAACCGCCCAAAATAAGAATTTTTGAATATCTAGTAATTAGAGTTATTATTTATTATATGAAAAAAATTCTATTAATAAAAGATGTAAATTTATTGAAAAATTCAAAATACGTATGTCAGATAAAATAGTAATTATTACTATTTGCTCTAATAACAAATCATTGGTTTAACTGAATAACTAACTTCTTAAATTTGAGCTATTTAAATTATTAATAAAAAATTAAATCAATAAAATAAAATATTTAGGATTTAAAAGATTTAGTCGATATTTATTTGTTATAAAATTGA
>JAOSBN010000009.1:26442721-26452896 GCA_027563595.1 Erythroxylum suave
AATTTCCAATTGCATAACAATTATTCCAGGGATTTTATCTTTATGATTAATAATTAAATAATTAAAAATACTCAAAGCTAAAGAATACATTTTTATTGAATAAAACAAATTTTATACAATTAAAATTACAACCAAAATTGGCTGCAAGGGCATACACCAACAAATGTAGTGTTTGACATTGTAAATGACGTTCTGAAAGCTCTGGGACGACCACCAATGGAAAATAAAGTAGATGGCTGCTATAACTTTGTTAAGTTGATACATACTTTAGAGCTTCAAGTCAAGGGAAACATATGGATTCCATCATCATCAACATCTCAAGGCATACGTATTGAGAATCTAGATTCGTTATTGAACATGCTCAAGCTTCACGCTCACCCATCACTTTCCCTGGAGTGCAATCCTCAAACAAATTCCAGTTACAGTCAGGCAACAGAATGGAAAAATAAGGCTTCTACATATGGGCAAAGTGAATGGTCCAAAATGACGGGAAAATCATTAGCTTCTGTGCAAAATACATCTTACCCGACAACTGAAGAGTTATATTTACCTGATGCAAGGCATAAAGTTGTGCTGTTTGTAACAAGTTCACGCATAGTTAAAGTGATTGCGGAGCATTGTGATGCAGTTAGGAAGGTGCTTAAAGGCTATGGAGTATCTTTCGACGAAAGGAATACGTCAATGACCTCGCATCGAAAAGAGCTACAATCTGTGCTTAAAGGCACACCAATGAAGTTGCCTGCACTGTTTGTTAAGGGAGAATGCATCGGTGGATATGAAGAAATAAAGAAGTTCAATGAGAGTGGGGAATTGGCAGAGATTCTGCAAAATTTCTCTGTTCCTAACAGAACATCGTCTTACAAAATATTGTCCGGAACAGAAGATAAAATTGTCTTGTACTTCACAAGTTCAGAGGTAAGTAAAAAAATTTATGATGACTGTCGCGAAGTTAGGATGATATTCAGGGCATTACGCGTCCTTGTCGACGAAAGAAACACTAATTTCGTGCCCCATTACGCGGAAGAGTTGAAGAATGTGCTTAAGAAAAACATTTCTTTGCCACGAGTTTTCATCAGGGGAAACTACATTGGGGGTACCGATGAGATCAGGGAGATGAATGAGACAGGCAAGTTGAAGAAGCTTGTCGAGGGATTTCCAGTTCGTCCATCGTATTGTGATGTCTGTGGAGATTTTCCATATTGCAAATATGAGTAGAGCTGCTGAGAGTGTAATGCACACGATGCTCCTCACGGTTTTAAATTGGGATCAGCAACTGAAATTAAAGCCGTAATATTAAGGTTGCGGTCCGGATTATTATTGTGATTTGTCGCAATTACGACTGTAATTTGCAAGAGCGTCGCTTACGACCGCGCAAGTCGCAGTTTAAAACCTTAATGCAGGATGATTTTTGGTGCTAGCTCTTGGAATTCTTAACGCTGCTGCTTCTCTCTATTCTTGCGAGTCACTTATGTCCGCTTTGGACTTATCAGATTCAATAAGAAGAAGTCAATAGTTTCAACTTGAGTTGGCCTTGTTTAGGAGGAATCAAATCCTCTTTTCCATTTTTCCTAGCCCAGTATGCCAAACAATATCCAACTATACAATAAATAATTAGGAAAGAGAAAGATTGGATGACTAGATGTTATTAGAATAGAAGGTATAAGGAAAAATGGTACCGAGGATTTGATTCCTGTTTAAGACCAAATTGAGACTTTTTTTTTTTACTTTTAAATTTTGGGTAAGTTTGTAATTTAAAGTTTAATCAAAATTGAATATCTTAAAAATAAATGACATTATTTTAAATAATATAATGTCATTTTTAAAATTAAGTTAAATTAAAATAAGAAATAAAATCAACTTCATATTTAGCTCATACCTAACTGAAACATTAGGAGTAAAGTTAGACCATACACAATTTCAGGTAGGGCTCCATCTTAAAATCAATTGGCAATAAGTGGAGTAGCCTATTAGATTTATATGTTAGTCTTTTTTTCTTTTTTTTCTTCGATGTGGGACACTCACATGTGGGTGTTCTCAATACCCCCCTCACATGTGAGTTTCTTTTTACATCGGCAATCTGGAGAGGTATGTAAAAACAATCCTCATCATAGCTGAACTTCTAATTGACATAAAATAGGCTCCCTCTTGGGGTAAGCAATATTACTGGGTCACTTTCTCTATACAGACTTCAATTCCTTCTCTAATTGCTTAAATAACAGACTCCCTTCTAATTACACTACACCAAAATAAGGAGTTTTTAGACGCCTATATCTAGACGCATCTAATAATTGTCTTAAATAATCTAAGAATTAGTGAAATATTTAGATGTTTATTTAAGACAACAAAATGTGTCTAAAAAAATACTAAAAAAGAGTCTAAAACATTTAAAATTTTCAATTGACGAACCAAAAATTGACGTTTTTTATAATTTCTAGCGAGTATGCATTCAAAAATAACGATTAATTAATATTAAGAGTAGGTAATTAATCTAAAAAATAATTGATGATAATCTGAAGAAATTTTGTAATTAAACTCAATATAACTTATATAAGTTTTAGTTTATGAGTTGCAAGTTTGTTCATAATTTTCATTTATGTATATTTTATTCACAATATCATTTTTATTTTCTATTTCATACTAATTCAATTAATTTGATGATATTGAATACATTTGTTTTCGGTCCAGAATTTTATATTTTCTGACTTACAAATATTTCAAAATATGATATAAAATTTTAAAATATAAAAGGATAAATTTAACCATCTTCGGATAGATTAATTTAGCTTAAGCTACGATGAACATGCCTCAACCCGTCGAAGTTGACCTGCGATAACGCGTGACTGAAAACATACTATTTATATTAAAATAATTAATTCAAAGTTAAAAAAAGTTATGAAACGGGGCAGGAAGAAAATATGGCTTTAGATTGTAATTACTGTGCGTTATTGTGTCTTGCCCCCTTTTCAGAGTCCTAATTTTTAATGATTTCGATTACTTTACTTTACCCTTTTCTCTAACTCTCGCATCGCCTGCTTGAGAAACTCAAAACCAGGGTGATGTATCAACCGTTTCGATCCTCCCTAACCGTATTAGGTGCTGCTGCTCGCTCTGTCTCACTCTCACGGTTACCCTGGTCTTCATCTGTTCAGCAACGGCAAGAAATCCAGAAACTGAAAAGAGTAGAATCTTCCAACAAATCCCCTGTTGGCTCTCCTTCTAGAGTCCAAAAGCTCATAGCTTCACAGTCTGATCCCCTCCTCGCTAAAGAAATCTTCGATTATGCATCTCGACAGCCAAATTTTCAGCATTCCTACTCTTCCTATCTGGTTCTCATCCTTAAACTTGGTCGCTCCAAGTATTTCTCTCTTGTTGATGATCTTCTCCTTGACCTCAAATCCAAGGGGTACCCAGCAACCCATACCCTTTTCTCTTGCTTGATCAAAGTCTATGAAGAGGCTAATTTGCCCAACAAGGTTCTTAAAACCTTCTACAAAATTCTCGAGTTTAAGTGTAGGCCTTTAACCAAACACTTAAACCGCATTCTCGAAATACTTGTTCGTGACAGGAACTACGTCAGACCCGCTTTTGATCTTTTCAGAGATGCCCACAGATACGGTGTTAATCCCAACACGAAATCTTACAACATCCTAATGCGTGCCTTTTGTCTTAATGGGAGACTCAGTATCGCTTATAAGCTGTTCAATCAAATGTTTAAGAGAGATCTTGTGCCGGACGTCGAATCGTACAGAATTTTGATGCAAGGATTGTCTAGAAAAGGCCAGGTTAATGGAGCGGTTGATTTGTTGGAGGATATGATAAATAAAGGGTATGTGCCTGATTCGTTGAGCTATACAACAATCTTGAATAGTCTGTGTAGAAAAATGAAGCTGAGAGAGGCATATAAGATTCTATGTAGAATGAAGCTAAAGGGTTGTACTCCTGATATTGTTCATTACAACACGGTTATATTAGGATTTTGCAGAGAAGGGCGCTCACTGGATGCTCGTAAAATTCTCGAGGATATGGAGTCCAATGGATGCTTACCCAATTTGGTTTCCTATAGGACTTTGGTTGGTGGGCTATGCGATCAAGGGATGTTTGATGAGGCTAAGGGTTACCTCCAAGTGATGACATCGAAGGGTTTTTCGCCGCATTTTTCAATCACTAACGCCTTGGTGATTGGGTTTTGCAACTCTGGGAGGACGGAAGAAGCTTGTGAGGTTGTGGAGGCACTCTTGAAGCATGGAGAAGCTCCACATACGGACACTTGGGACACCATAGTTCCTAGGATCTGTAAAGTTGATGAATTTGAGAGAATTGAGAAAATGTTGGATAAGGTTATCAAGGTAGAAATAAAGGATGATACTAGAATAGTGGAAGCCGCCATTGGGTTGGAGGAGTATTTGATCAGTAAAACACATCGTAGTAAATGGCGATGAGTTTGAATGTTTATTTCATAGATTATGCATACGTTGTAAACTTTGAACTAACATTATTCATTAGTTCATTGAAAAATTCTATCCTCGATTAGAGATTTCTGTATGAATTCGGATTGGAAAGGGACAATGGGTAAGAGAAATGGCGGTTTGGCCGAGAATTGAAAGAAGACTTCTGTTAGACAAGCGGGACTCATAATCTTCCTTCTTTTTGGGTGTGAAGCAACCAAAATACCTAATAAAACATTACCTCTCCCCGAAAAGGAGCTGGCAATTTTGCTGTATTTCATCAGGATACCTGTAGTAATTTGATGCTCATCTTCTTATTGCTGTGACAGAAGGTAAATTGCTTCTGTACATCTTATTGTCATTTTGTTGGAAGATGTAAATATTGAGACATAACTTCCTAGGAGATTTATGCCTGTGATGCAAAATCCAAGAACTTGTTTAGTGTCTACTGGTTTTGCTATTTCTTCAAAGCAAAACTTGTCTTACATTGTCAATACATGTATTTTCTTCAAGGACAGGAACAAAGCTAGTAAGAAACCAAGTATCAGAAACGACGACAAGTTGCGAGAAAATAAAGATCTTCAGTTCATAGGAGAACAAGTTGGATTATGCAAAACTCATGATAGTGACCAGACTTCAGTGAAATGCAAAACTTGGTAAAAGGAAGACAAATCTGCCATCCTTAACCTGTGGAATTGAATTCTTCTGTTTAACTAATGGGTATATCAGCAACTAAATTTCTAACTGCAGAAATGTAGCAATTTACTTGGGGATCAGTATCTTTGAACACCTTTTCTAACAACTAGCGTCCGACCTCGAAATGCCTGCAAGGGATACCATACCTCAGCATAACATTGAACCAAAAGAAAACAGAAGGGAACCGGAATGATGAAATGGAAATATTCTTACTGCTCCATTCATAGAGAGTGCAGCATTGCGCTCCGCTTCAGTGGAAAAAGAAACAAACCCATAGGCACGATACTTTCCTGCTTTCCGATCATACAAAATCCTGATACTAAGCACATCCCCGAACTGGACGAACTGATTCCTCAAGATCTCAGGTCTTACATCCCATGGAAGATTGCCAACATATAACTTGTAGGGACTTTCATATACTAGCACTTTTACAGTCCCCGAATTCAGTACATCAGCGTTGGCTCTCCTAGAACTCATCTCAATAGAATATCTCACTCGCAATTCCCGCCCACCAAAATCCTTCATAGAGTAAAAGAACATTTCAGGCATGTTGCACTACAATAAAGAAGAAGAAATGAAAAGAGGCTAGCCTGTTTCACACTCAACAGATCCGTCTAATACAGAAATCGCATTTCTTGCTGAACTCAATGAACTCATTGTGACATAACCACATCCTTTACTCTCACCAGTTTCAGGGTCTCTGGAAACCTACAATCAAGTCATCAATCAGTAGAGAATCAATATAATGAAGAGCACCCATATTCAACTCAATCTTCTTCAACTAGACCACATCAGTAACAAGCCAAGTATAATTGTTTAAGGGAATTCAACTTTTTAGCTCATATTTACAATCAATAAGCTTCATGATAGAAGAAGCTGGAGATTCTACTTGGTCCAACACTTGCAAAGAGATACCGGAAAAATTCTGAAACAGTTTGAAAAGTACCTCAACCGAGAGAACATTCCCAAAAGGCTTGAACAATACTGCAAGCTCCGAAACGTCGCAGCTTCTAGAAAGATTACACACGTATAGCTCACAGGGTCTTGCGTCTTGATTCCTTAATTCAAAGCCAGACATGTCCTCGTCATCAGTTTCCTCGCCTTCAGAAACTTTCGAGAGAAACGGGTCTTCATTCAAAACGGCCGACAATCTGAAACCCAGTCCAGCACTTTTGGAGATGCATTGAGTAGAAGGAGAAGTAAACGGTTTAGGAGACTGAGAGAGAGACAAGCACGAAGGAGCTATAGACACGGAGGTTGTCATTGCCGTTATTTTGGTTCGGTTAGTTAACGGCGAAGACACAATTGAAGGTACTGTAACAGTAGCCATGGATGCTCGGTGCTTCGCTTCTGTGGATACGCCTAGCCTCGGTTTTCAAAACCGGAGCTACCGGGTCATTTACCTCATGATATGGATCGAGTTGGTAATGACCCAATAATCAAAGGGTCAACCCGACCCGATAAATTAGATTTTCTCATCTCATTTTACGTTGGTCCAAACAAGATCTAGCAGTAATTTAGTAGTGTGGAGAAGAACAAAGAACCAGTGATAACATCGGACACAGATCCAAAACACCAGAGGAACGAAAATGCCAACAACACCCAACGGCTCGATCCACCACAGACAATTGCATGAAGAAGACGAAACCACCGTCGCCTCCTCCATAGAGTTCGGCACGCCGGAGGCTGTCGATCTCGTCCGCAACCTGACCGACGTTGGCGCAATGACTCGTCTCCTCCACGAATGCATCGCCTACCAGCGTGCCTTGGATGTGGACCTCGACAACCTCCTCGCTCAACGCTCCGATCTCGACAAGCACCTCCTCCATCTCCAGAAGTCTGCGGACGTGCTCGACATCGTCAAAGCTGATTCTGATCACATGCTCTCTAATGTTCAGTCCACGTGCGACCTCGCCGATCACGTGAGCGCTAAGGTACGTGAGCTCGACCTCGCTCAATCTAGGGTTAACTCCACACTTCTTCGCATCGACGCGATTGTGGAGAGAGGAAATTGTATTGACGGTGTGAAGAATGCTCTTGAAGCTGAGGATTATGAATCGGCTGCGAGATATGTTCGGACGTTTCTTGAAATCGATGCGAAATATAAGGACTCCGGATCGGAGCAGAGAGATCAGCTGTTGGCATCCAAGAAGCTTCTGGAAGGAATTGTACGCAAGCGTTTATCGACGGCTGTGGATCAGCGAGATCATCAGACGATTTTGCGGTTCATTAGGTTGTATCCGCCGTTAGGATTGGAAGAGGAAGGGTTGCAGGTTTATGTAGGTTATTTGAAGAAAGTGATTGCGATGAGATCTAGGCTTGAGTTTGAGCAGTTAGTGGAGTTGATGGAGCAGAGTCATGGTCAAAATCAGGTGAATTTTGTTGCTTGTTTGACGAATTTGTTTAAAGATATTGTCTTGGCTATTGAGGAAAACGATGAAATTTTGAGGAGTTTGTGTGGTGAGGATGGGATTGTGTATGCAATTTGTGAGTTACAAGAGGAATGCGATTCGAAAGGTTCTTCTATTTTGAAGAAGTATATGGAGTATAGGAAATTGGCTAAATTATCATCTGAGATTAACGCTCAGAACAAGAATTTAATTGCTGTTGGTGAACCAGAGGGCCCCGACCCGAGGGAGGTTGAGTTGTATTTAGAAGAGATACTCACGTTGATGCAATTGGGAGAGGATTATACTGAATTTATGGTTTCGAAGATTAAAGGATTGAGTTCTGTTGATCCAGAGCTGGTTCCCCGAGCTACTAAATCGTTTAGGAGTGGGACCTTTAGCAAAGTAGCCCAAGATATTACTGGGTTTTATGTGATTTTGGAGGGATTCTTTATGGTGGAAAATGTGAGGAAAGCCATTAGGATAGACGAGCATGTGCCTGATAGCCTCACAACTTCTATGGTGGATGACGTCTTCTATCTTCTACAGAGTTGTCTGCGAAGGGCAATATCCACTTCAAATATTAGCTCCGTAATTGCAGTCCTTAGTGGGGCAAGTAGTTTGTTGAGCAACGAGTACCAGGAAGCTTTGCAACAGAAAATGAGAGAACCAAATCTTGGTGCAAAACTATTTTTGGGTGGCGTTGGTGTCCAGAAAACTGGGACAGAGATTGCAACTGCATTGAATAACATGGACGTGAGTAGCGAGTATGTGCTAAAGCTAAAGCATGAGATTGAAGAACAATGCGCAGAGGTAAGGAATAGTGCTTTGATAACCACCAAAAAGAAGGATTATGCCTCTGTTAATTCCTTCCTTTTTAGCTTGTATCAGCTTTATGTTTCCCCATCAATTATGTGATAAATCCAAAAGGAGGAGTAAGATGATGCAGTAAATAAAAAATTAAAGGAAAAATGAGTTTAAGATGCTGTGAAGTTCAGCTACATGGTCAGGCATTAATATTGGGCTTATTGGTGGCTTTTTCATGGTCTACATAAATAGGTATTTGTCTGATGTTTCTCAACTATTAGAAATCCCGACTTTTTTAGGTTTCATTGTCTTTAAATTTCTGCTTAGTTTGGGTTTATAATAACTTTAGATAGGTCAACTTAGGGCTGAAGTTTTTTGAAAATTTTGGGAATAGAATTGTTGTCTTCAATTTTCCCATTAATCTTTCAATATATTTTCCCTTTTTTTTCCTTTTAGAGCTGCTATATATAACGACGGTGCCCTATTTGTATTAGAATGATTGGCAGCCATTGGAACAATTATAATTAGGCTATTCAGCAGAGAATTCTACATGCTGTTGAAACTGATATCGTTTGGTGTGCACATTTTATGCTTGTTTGTCATTGTTGTAGCCATCTATCTGTATGATAGGGATTTCCTTCTGTAAGTACTAAACAAACTGCAATCACTTTTCTGCAGGCATTTCCTGCCCCAGCAGATAGAGAAAAGGTGAAATCTTGTCTGTCTGAGTTGGGGGATATGAGCAATACTTTCAAACAAGTTCTCAATGCTGGCATGGAACAACTCGTGGCAACTGTAACACCTCGAATTCGCCCACTCTTAGATAGTGTAGCAACTGTCAGCTATGAATTATCTGAGGCAGAATATGCCGATAACGAGGTGAATGACCCTTGGGTCCAGAGGCTTCTTCATGCTGTTGAAACAAATGTGTCATGGCTCCAGCAACTCATGACTGCTAACAATTATGACTCTTTTGTGCATTTGGTCATTGACTTCATTGTGAAAAGGCTGGAGGTGATTATGATGCAAAAAAGATTCAGTCAGCTTGGTGGCCTGCAGCTTGATAGAGATGTGAGGGCTCTGGTAAGCCATTTCTCTAGCATGACCCAGCGGACAGTTAGGGACAAATTTGCTCGTCTCACTCAAATGGCAACCATTCTTAACTTAGAAAAGGTATCAGAGATTCTGGACTTCTGGGGTGAGAACTCAGGACCTATGACCTGGAGGCTAACACCTGCTGAAGTCAGAAGAGTACTGGGTCTCAGGATTGATTTTAAGCCTGAAGCAATTGCTGCTTTGAAGTTGTAAAGTAGTTTTTGTTTTTTCTTTTTTTTTTTCCCAGAAGCTTATTCTTGCTGCCCCCGACTCCAGACAACAATCAAATATCACACCCCGGCATGTCACAATAGTTCAGAGTTCCCCAATTTTTCCATTACCATCTTTCTTGTTATCGTATTGTTTGCTTTCCATATATAGTATCTTTCTGGCAAAATCAGAATCCTTTTTGCTTCTCTACTGGGAGTTCCATCCATTTTGCAGTAAAACTTGGCTAAATTCTTAATTTGTTATTAAAAAAAATTTTTATCCGTGACAAGGGAAAGAAAAAATAGGGTGCCTTGGATATAAGACACCCTATCGTTGGAAATGGCGGGGTTGAGGCCACCCCGCCATTCCAAGTGGCGGGGTGGCCCCGTCACTACCAGCTCCTTCCCTAGCTACTCCCAGCTTCTCTATATACTCTATAATTATTTACATTTATAATTCTAAAAAAAATTAATTTTCTTAAAATTTTAATAAAAATATTGACAAAAAACATATATCATGAATATTAATTTTTTCG
>JAOSBN010000009.1:26475906-26494860 GCA_027563595.1 Erythroxylum suave
ACAAGATAAATAATGCCTTTAAATAATTTGTCACTAAACTACAACCAAAATGATTGGCTGTAGGGCATAAACCAACACAAACATGAGAGAGAAAGTGAGAAAATTGTTTATGACGCTTCATATTTCAACATCCCCTCCTCAAGTTAAGGCTGGGTAACAATCACAAAGGCCTAACTCAAAAATTGACTTGTTAAACAATGGAGCACTGAGAACCTTTGTAAAAGAATCTGTCAATTGCTAAGATAAAGAAATCTTTTTAGGTGAAATGAAGCCTAGCTTGAATTGTTCCCACACAATGTGACAATCAATATCTAGATGTTTGGTTCTTTCATGAAAAACTGGATTGGCTGTTATATGTAATGCAATCTAATTGTCATAGTGAAGAGGTATAGGAATTGATTCTAGAATTTGAAAGTCTCTCAGTATATATGATATCCATTGCAATTCACATACTGCTGATGTCATGGATCTGTACTCTGCTTCAGCTGAAGACTTTGACGTTGTTGTTTGCTTCTTTGTTTTCCAGCTAACAAGAGAATTTTCTAGAAAAATGCAGTATCCTGTTAATGATTTTCCTCTATCAATACAGGAGGCCCAATCTGCATCACATAAAGCTTATAATCTCAAGGAATTGTTTGCTGGAAAATACAATCTTACAGAAGCATTATTCTTAAAAACATGCAGGACATTTTTCAAATGAAGCTGCCTGGGATCATGTACATATTGGCTAAGTTATTGTGTAGCATAAGCCAAATCATGTCTTGTATATCCCAAATAGAGTAATCTCCCCACTAACTTTCTGTATGAATAAGGATCTTCTATTTTTGGACCATCATCAATGCTCATCTTATGCCCCTTCATTGATGGAGTAGCAGTAGGTTTACTTCCCATTAACCCCGCATCTTGAATTAAATCTAGAGCATATTTCCTTTGGTTAACATAAATACCATCTTCAGATGTTGTGATTTCTAAACCAAGGAAGTACTTTGCATGTTGAAGATCTTTGATGGTAAATTTATCATCCAGAAAAGATTTTACTGTTGCAATCTCTCTTTAGGAATTTCCTGTAATCAGAACATCATCTATATACACTAGCAAAGCTAGAAATGTATTGGATTTGGAAAGGATAAAAAGGCAATTATCATGACATGATTTCTTACAACCATACTCTTGCAATTGTGATGTCATTTCTGTGTTCCATTTGTCTGGAGGCTTGTTTAAGTCCATATAGTTATTTCCTTACTTTGCAAACTTAAGTTGGTTTAGCCTTGTCATATCCTTCTGGTAATTCCATAAAATTTCATCATCTAAATAACCATGCAAAAATGCATTGTTAATATCAAGTTGGCATAGACTGCCTTTTGCTACCAATCTTGCCTTGAATATGTCAACTTTCCCATTTTCCTTTACTCATTTGCAGCTTATAGGCTTCTCACCTATTGGTAATTTAGTGATCTTCCCGGTTTTGTTCTTTTCTAAAGCCTCAATCTCTTCATTCATAGCTTTCACCCATCTTGGATTGATCTTCGCTTCTTGGTATGATCTTGGCTCCTGCATTTCAGATAAATTTTCAACAAAACATATTTGTGCATTTGATAAGTGTTTTGGTACAATGTATTGGTGGGTAGAAGGAGTGTATTTGGTTAGTTTATTGACATTTAGGGATTTTTGGCAGCTTGGTATACCGTGCTTAATGTTTGACACATAGTCATTCATCCAATTAGTAGGTTTTCTCAATCTTGTACTATGTCTAACATGAGCTTTTTCAGGTGGGTGAGTTACTAATTTGCAGCTGATCATCATCATTCTTGGGATCTACTTATGTATGCTCAATAGAATTATCACATATAAAATCCTCTTTAATTTGGGTCATCAGGTATAACAGGTGAAGGAATTTGATTGTTTGGGGCCATAATGATATAATCTTCCTTCATTTTAAAAGGATAAAAATGTTCATGAAAAGTAACATCTCCAGAACAATCATTTTGGTATTGTCTAGATCATAAAGTTTAAAACCCTTTTACCCTGGTGAATGCCCCAAGAAAATGCTCCTAAAAGCTCTCGGAGAAAACTTGTCTTCGTGAGGCAAGGTATTTATTGCAAAACATAAACATCCAAAACATTTGAGGTTATCATAGGAAGCTTCTTTTCTATGCAGAATCTCATAAGGAGTTTTCCAATTTAGGATACCTATAGGTAGTCTGTTTAGAAAAAAAGTGGCATATAAAATGGCTTCCCCCCAGAATTTTATTGGAATGTTAGACTGAAACGTCAAGGATCTTGCTAATTGGAGTATGGATCTATGCCTCCTTTCTACTATCCCACTTTGTTGAGGTGTGTAAACACAGGTTTTTTCATGTATAACCCCATACTCACTAAGAATCTGCTAATATTTCTCCCCCACAAACTCCAATCCATTATCAGTTCCAAGTTTCTTAACTGACTTCTCAAATTGATTCTTAGCCATGATAATGCAATTCTTCAAAATAGATGTTGTTTGACTCTTATTTTTCATCAAAAAGGTCCATGATCATCTACCACAGTGAGGAAATAATGTGCTCCTATCGTGCTAGGATGTTTATATGGCCCACATATGTCAACATGGATTATTTCAAGAATATCATTGGCATTACTACTACTTTGTGAAAAAGGCAATTTGGTTTGTTTTGCAAGAGGGTAAACACTACAATCAACAAAAATATCAATCTCATTCATGAAAGGTAAGTGTTTAAGTACAATGTCTGAAGGATGCCCTAATCTTTGATGCCATGTAGGAATACTAACATCAACTACATTATTTAAGTAATAAACATTTGCTCTACTAGGTACTAGATTGAGAAAATTACAGTATCAATGGATAACTTCTAGTGTGTATGAACTGGAATCAAGTATGTATAGGTTTCCCTTCAATTTCCCCACTCTAAGGACTCTATTAGTCTTCAGGTCCTGAAAAATGCAAAACTTAGGATAAACACTACAGCACAAGAATTCCTTTTCGTCCAATTTACTTAATGACAGTAGGTTGTGTCTAAAACCAGGAATAGACAGAACATTTCTCAACTTAACATTATCACATAGAATCACATCACCACATGACTTGACTCGTTTAATAGTTCCCTCGGGTAAATGAACAAGAATTTTTCTGGTTAAGTATTTTTGTGAGGTGAATGAATGTTTAAATGCACATATATGGTTAGTTGCACCAGTATCCACAATCCATTCATCTTTAAGTTCATCAGATATAAGTTTTGGGAAAAAATTACCTGCAAAGTCAGAGATCTGAGAAAAATTCACTTTTTCTATCGTTGCCACCTGCTTCCCTTTCAAAATCCTGGCAATCTCATGTTGAAGCATCTTTGTGACTGTAGGTAACCACTGCATCACTAATTCTTTTATATCATCACCAAGATTATCCTTAAAAGGATTGTTAACCATATTAACTTGCCCCTTTGCAACTGCAGCTCTGTCCTTCTTCAACTGTTTATACCAATCTGGGTACCCATGAAGTTTAAAATAGGTATCCTTGGTATTTCCTCATCCTTTGCAATAATCACAGCTTCTATCATATTTCTTCTGTAATTCCCTTTTCTTATAAGAGATATTTCTGTTAGCACCAGTTCCAGATTGAATTCCCTTAACCATAATAACACTCACTTCAGTATTCTTCGAAAAGTTTTTTTGTACATTCTTCTATTTTTCTACCCTTAGAATCATTGAGTAAGCCTTATTAATTGAAGGCATAGGTTCCAGAACTAAGGTCTGGTTCCTAACGTTATCATAACTTTCATTTAAACCCATAAGAAATTGAATGAGATGAGTCTGAGATATAATGTCTAGAAAATCTCCAATAACATTATAAGTACCTCTCATAGCACCACAAGAACATTGGGGAATAGGTTGTAAAATATTTAGTTCTTCCCACAATTTCTTCTTCTTACTGTAATACATAACAACAAAAGAATTACCTTGCTCCATAGAAGAAATCTGTCTTTGAATTTGGTAAATTTGAGGACCATTGCTCTCACCAAACTGCTCCTCCAATTCTTGACAAAGTTTTCTAGTGAAGGTAGAGTAGATAAAAGTCTCTGCTATGTCCTTTTGCATGGAATTGGTTATCCATGAGCTAACCATTTCATCCACCCTTCTCCATTTCGAACAAGTAGCTTCATTTGTTGGTTCCACTAAGCTACCATTGATGAACCCAATTTGTTCTTAGCTGCTAGAGCTCTCTTCATGGATCTGTTCCATGTCAGAAAATTATTATCATTGAGTAACACAATTATAAGGGTTATTCCAAGGTTATCAAATCCTTGTAAAAACAAAGGGTCATCAGAACTTTAGGTCACATTTGCAGTTCAATTTGCAGGATCAACAACTTCATCAATATTAGCCATGATGAAAATAAAACAAGTGGTTAAGTTTAAAACAGGGGTAAGTAAGATTCACATGTTCAAGAGGCCGTCTATGATACCATGAACAAATTTTGAGTAAAAGAAACAATGAACATATTTAACTTTCTACCATTGAAGAAGAAACCATAATACGAAGAAGAAGAAGCGCAGAGATGAGAAAGTTTTCTCATATCATTAAACGGGTACAAAATGACCCAATATATACAAAGCTAAGCACAAATGTTGTGTGCTTCAAAAATAAAAAATATAGCTCATTAATTACACCTCATCAAAAAGAATGATCTAGAATATGTACACCTAAACAAAGAATAACAAACTTAACTATCATGAGAGAGAGAGTGAGAAAATTGTTGATGAGGCTTCATATTTCAACACAGACATTGGAGTTCTCCAAGAAAAAACGATGAGTTGCTTCAAAGTTTTGAGTCTTTCGCTTTTGTGCAGAGGGGTATTGAAAGATTCAGTCCAAGATAAAACGATGAGCTTCAATGTATTGACCTTTTGTAGTAACCTTTTAGACTTCACTATCTTCTTACCTTGAGATTTCTCTGCTTCAATGATCTGTTGGCTGAAGTGGAGAACCAATGATTTGCATCATAACCAAGATTTTAAATTTCAAACCGAAATTGTAATTGTAGCGGCAACATTATAATAATTACATTCAATGAATCCGTAATTATTGGCGTAACTTGCAACCATTAATTTTGAAACTTCTTAACAAGTCCACATTCATCCCTCGAAGTAGCCTTACTGTGGTTGTACAAAGAGCTTGACACGTGCCATCGTTTTGCATCAATCTAACGTTAACAAGCCCCTTGGATTCTGTTATAGAACACAGTCGTGGTGAGAACTGCAAAAGGCACGAGGACAAGCTCGTACAGGTGGAAGCAGGTTGGCGAATAGATTTTATACTGTATCCAACTATGGATAAGTTGGACTGCACAGAGACTACTATTCAAGTAAAAAGATGGATGATAGAAACCTGTTAGGTCACCAAACTATGATGGAGTTGCCATACACCTTGTGTTGGCTAAATCCAAGAAATCATTAATGCAGCAGTAATTTCTTCACTCTTGGACATCGAATCCTAACTTATTACAAGCATGTGAAAGAGACCCGCATGCTCAGCTTTGACACAGAAAAAGGCACCCCACGAAAACGTCTCTTTGCTGCTTTTAAGTGAGATCCCATTGGATTCCAAATGCCATACCATACCGACTCCGAAACGTGTGATCATGCAAAGGAACGATTTGAATAAGCAAAAGTACTACTCACGGAAGGCAAGCGATATATGAGAGGCAAGAAAGAGACCATTTATTTGTAGTAACCAAGTCATAGATTGGAACAATCTACGTTTGTTAATGACCTCTCTAAACCCTACTATGAATCATAAAGAACGAATAAATCTAGAAACAAAAAACTCCAAGTTAACGGTAACCCATTTTTCTTCTTGACTCAATGGGTTGAAAGATACAAAATCAATCTTTCAACCCAACTAATGACAGATATGAACAATAATGTCCTGGGAAGCTCTACGCAACCGGGACATAATGATGATTATCAGTGTTTTTGAGGTAGAATTCAAAGCCAAATTTGATTTCTACCTAATGCTAATACATGAAACTAAATGAATTTAAAATTTTCTCCTAAAGCTGACAGCTAGATAGACTTCTACCTAATGTTTCGGACCAGACATGGATAACGACTGAAATTGCCAAGTGAAAACATAAAATGATGAACCAATAGATAACAGTTAGTGAAGTAAACTTTCTATATCAAATGCCTTCTTCCAAAGACCAGCGATCTGATGCAGAATTCTTGGATTCCCCCTGTTGTTATGCTAGCTGACGAAGCATCTTCTTTTTCAGTGCTAGGATGTTTCACTTATTCAGTTTTTCTTTTCCCCTTTCGCTTTTGACCCTTTTGTTAAATCTTCATGAAAAGACTGTTACATCTTGTCCCAAACTTATTAGGTTGATGAATTGTGTTCAGAAGTTGTTCCCGACGCTTTTGACCCACCTTGCCCTGCTGCTACTATTACCCCTGTTGTTCCCGTAGTTGTGGTTGTGGTAGCCATGGTCAATGTTGCTGCACCTTTTGTCATTTAGATTGGTCTGTCACTACATTTAGCAAAACACAATCTTTGGAACAAATCTATATCCAGAAATCACTTAGAATGATTACCTGCTGTTGTGCTGACTACTGGCATTGAGGAAGGAAGAGATAAGATACCTGTAGAACCATAGTGCTGAGGAAGATAAGGGTACTGTATTATTGATGGGTATTGAACTCCAAAACCGTGAACTTGGCTACTTTGTGCATATTGGGCGTAAAATGGGAAGTAATTCTGAAACATCCCTGGTGTTCCTGACCCCGCGGGAGTGTAGTAAGTTGAGAAATTCTGACCTCCATAAACACTAAAATAATTCTGCCGTGAAAGTAAAAATAATCTTAGAAGATGAACTTAGCTCACAACAATAGCAATGGACAATGATTAATGTACTACTCACCAATGGATATACGGTATCTTGTGAATAACCAGGATACCTGAAAAATGAAATATGAACCAATAGAACAGACGACACAAAAACAAAAAATTATCAATGTATATGGTATCGAATGGCTAGATAAATGACAAAGAAAGCATTGACAAGTTTTTATTTCTCTGCATACCCATATACTGAGTAAGGAAATGGATATTGACCAGTCGGTTGATGAATATAAGACGACGAAGAAGCATGATAAGCATGTGGAGCCACTAATCCAGGCGCCAGTCTAAAATGTCCTGTGCCTGCAACTGCAGTTTTTTATGTATGAAATCAATACTCTGACTGTTGACCAAGCACTAAATTCACGTCTCAGTTTACTATAGAATGAAATAGCAAGTATGAGCTTTTTATAACATGAAAAATGCTACTATCGAAACAGAAAATGTACTATAAGGTAGAAGTTGAAAATCCAACTTTCTCGCATTAACCGATTCAGACATTGTTGATGATTGATCATTTACTTTTGCAATACAAAATTGAGATTGAGATTGGTATGTAGAAAGGGGGTATCATCAAAGAAACATGAGAGAAGTTGTAATAGACATGCACCGTGTTGAGGAGGTAGTGGACGAGGCTTTTGAGCGCCAAGTGAAGCAAGATTGCAGTTTGCTCTTCTTCCATCAATAACTGGAGAAGGGTTTTGGCAAGCTTTCATGGCTGCTTCCGGATCCTTGAATGTAACCTATTGGATAAGGCAGCAAAAACGAACATTAACTATCAACATGAAATAGAGGGCATGGAGGCAAAATTAAGGAGAGCTTACAAATCCATAACCCTTGGATCTTCCAGTATTCTTATCTGTTATAACAACAGCCTCAAGGATCTCTCCAAACTGCTCAAAATAGCGTCTCATAGTATCTCTCTGGGTTTCCCAAGCCAAACCTCCAACAAAAATTTTTGTGAAAGTTGTGTCATTGTACTGTCCTGGATTGCCACCCCCACCACCCACCATCTGAAATGGTCTTTGTTGAGACATCTATGCACAGAAACAAAGAAATACAAGAAAATCCCAGACAAAAACAAGAAAGAAAAACCAAGAAAAAGGGCCACCCCAGAATAAAACCAAGCAATCCCCTCCCACCCAAGAGAGGACAGCCAAATATAGAGAGAAAGAAACAAAGATGGCAAATAAAGCAAGAAGAAAGAGCCGTTTGTTTTGATTATCACATCAATCAAAACACAGACACAAAGGCTTTCCCTTTCTTATCTCTGTCTCTCTCTCACACAACCACTCGTGTGCTCGTGTTTATGTTTGTTTTTCTCCTTCTTTCGACCTGTTGTTCGTAGTTTTTGTTTTTCTATCGAAGATATAACTGCCACTTTTTGACAACCACAACTCCTCAGATTCCCCAACAACGATACCCGCAACGAGAATATCATTACTGTTAAGGGAAGGTGGAGGGAGAAAGAGAGAGAATAAGAAATGAAAAAGACTCCTTAAAGATACAATTTTATGTGGAAATAAATATATACACAAAAGGAGGATGGAAGGTAGAAGAATTGGAGTGCGTGAGAGAGAGGTGAGATCAAGAAGAAGGAGAAGAAGAAGAAGAGAAAAGGAGAAGACAAAAAAAAGCTGCCACTGGACACCCACGACAATAGTAGGCAAGATTGTCCAAGGAGATATCAGAGGACCAAAGACTCAACCTTTTTTTGCTGGATCAGCACTTTTTTCTCAGTAATATAGCATATTATATTAATATTTGTGTTTTGAGGTGGGGTGGGTCTGCTTCGCTGTACTCAACCTTCCATTTTCTGTGCGCCTCTTAATACTACATGTCCTGTTAATCACATTTGTGGGTCTTCAAGGTATGTATGTATGATACTTTCAGCACCCTCTCCCTCTCTCTCTCTCTCTCTCTCCCCAGTCTTCAACTGTTTGTGTTTGGCTCCGTTCAACCCCCTCTCTGCAACTGCAGCTGTTCTCTTAACCGAAAATTAGTACAGTACAGATCATGGGTGCTATGCTTTGTGGGCCACTTCACAAGCTTCTATAATATATCCTTTCTTGGATTATTTTTTATAAATATATATTTTAATAAAATATATATAAAAAATAATTAATTATAAGTTGACTAAGTATTTTCTTTAAATGTGAATAATGCAATTTAAAATTTTAATTTCGAAAATTAAATGTTTCAAATAATTAGTTCTACTGGTATTTTTTTACGTATTTTTTTGGTTGTGAAGTCATTTATGAGTTTAAAGTTTTAATTAAAACATAATTAAAATTAGCCATTATTGTCAGTTGACCGTTTAAGAAAATTGGCCTTCAGCCCTTCACCTCTCAATTTGTATTTATTGTTCACTGTTCAAGTATAAAACATGGTTGACCCAAACAATAATGAAAAAAGAAACGAATCTAGAGAATCAAGGATTCTTCGTGTTTCCATTTTAGCCCATTTTTCTTACACTTTTAGAGAAAATACCAATATTTTAAAAGTCACAGTCTAATTTAACCGATAAGATAAAATGTTTTAAATTTAAAAATTTTAATCAATATTAAATTATTATAAAATTAGTTAAAAATTAAATAAAATTAAATGATGTTAATATAGTTGAAAGATATTGTCTTGAATTTAAAGTTTGATTAAAAAAGAGATTATTAAATAATTTTTTTGATTTATAAGAATTTATTAATTTAAAATTTTAATAAATTAATTAATAAACTAATCGATTTTTAACAACAAGAGTTATTTAAATAAATTAAATCAAAAAGTCAAAAACTAAGCAATAAATTTGAACAATTTAAAGTTTCAACCGTTAAATCGATACAGCTAGTTAAATTTTTTAATCTAAGATGACTAACAATCGAATATCTTTGAGTTTCAGTTTAAGTTTCTTTGTGGAATATTAATGACAAATTTTTTTTTTCATGCGTTGGTTATTTTTGAAGCTGCTAAAATTAGGATCTTCATATATTTAATTTTACTTATTTAAAATTAATATTTTTAAAAATATTTTAAATATTAAATCAGTTGTTAAATTTTATTAATCACTAAGAAACCAATAAAAAATACGTGTCCAACATGCCAAATTTGCATATGTATGATTAATGTTTTCATATGCAACATAAAAGAAAAGATTAAAAAAAATTCAACAAATTCAATTCATCCCAATGTAAAAAATTTAAATAGTATAATTTATCAATATGATTTAATTTAATAATTTTTGTTATTAAAAATTGACAAATGTATTAATTAATAGACCAATTTTAATAAATTAATTATTTTTTATTTTTCAATTAAACTCTAATATCTTAATAGGTAAGTTTTTTCTTATTATTATTATAATCAAATGAATATTAGCATAAAGATTAGCGTAATTTAAAGTGCTGTGAGAAGCGGATAAAGCGGCGTTTATGATGGTCAAACGTGAGAGGGTAAAGCGAAATTAGATCTCCTACACCCGACACAATTGAAAACCTATGAAACCGAATAGTGACTGTCGCTACTCGCTACCACACAAACGGCTTTGGACTTCGAAGAGATGGGTCAAACATGTCCTCTTCTTGTCCCTATTTTCTTATTTATTTAATTGAATGACTTTACTGGATCCCTTTTTCTCTAACTTTCCTTTTAAATATTTTAAATTGTTTTGTTTGTCGGCTCTACCGGCGGCTATTTAGGTTGTGATTTGGGGCATTTTTGTCTCAAAAAGTGTGAAAAGTAAAAAGAAAAAGAAAATCTAAATATTGATATGTTTGTTTGGTGAGGGGATCGTCTGTTACTCTTTCCTTGTTTCTACAATTTTCAAAATTAACAACTAAGTAATATTTTGGATCAATCTTAGTTATTTTTCAAAGATTTTGTAGTTTATTGACTTTTTTATAACATTTTTTAAAAAAATTAATACGAATATACATAATTATCAACAAAAAATAAATTATTTAGTAAATTGATAATAGTTTAAAATAAAGCAATAACTTTTTAAATAGGATCCGAAACACCACATATGAATGATGAAACGTTATACTGATTTAATCAATGCCTGTTTATGTTTTATTACTTAATAAATAATTGCTTACTTAGTAGTCTGTCAACCTGTCAACGTAGTTATCTCCAGGAAAAAAAAGTAGTATGTAAGAGACTTTGTTTAGAATGGAATACCGCAATCTGCAACTCACTTTAATGATTGAATTTGGTGGGAGTCATTTATGGTTTAGTTGCGAATGATGAACAAATCCAAGTACTAACGGAAGTTTGATCTTGTATGGTAACGTAGACTGCATCATTCACGCGTAAAAGGGCCTAATTCTAGCTCGCTTAGAATAATTATGATTAGAATAACAAAAGGTTCAAGAATGTTTAGGAGGCTAGCTTGGGGACAAGCAAGTGAAGCCGAGCTGAAGAGGAAAAGCAATGAGTCTTAAGGAAAGAAAAGTGTGTCCTACTCTTACCGTCCACATGAGGGCTGAAAAACCATGGAGAGGCAGAGACTACTGTGGTCAGAGCAAGCACATGCACTTTGCCAGTGCTTTCCATTATCATCCTCCAAAGATTCATCTTACCTCTCTCCTTTCTTTACCATATTTGTCACTGCCACATTCTGTTCCTACTTCATACGCATGTTCTATTGTCTTTGCTTTTCGGCCCTTGGATATACTTTTGACTTTACAACCAGGATAATCAGACGGTGAGAAGAGATGTCCCCAGGAGATGGGACACGGTGAAATAGCGGGTGGTCGGTCCGGCACGTGATCAGTCAACGGACTTCTTGGACTTGCATTATCCATTTCGATTCAGATTTATTGACAACGTAGTCCCAATTCCAGGTTGTGTTCTAATGTAAAACGACTTTGTCATGCCCTTTTTTACCGTTTCCTATGCCCTTTTGCATGCGTGTAAGAGGAAAGAAAGCTTCCATCACCATTTTTATTGAAGAAAAGGATTGAGAATCCAAAGCTCAGGGTTGTTTTTGTATGTAACTGTTAGGCACAACAAGAAGTTAGACCACGGCCGTGCCATTGACCCAGTCATTAAAAAAAACTCGGTTCAAAATTATTAAAAATGTTTGTAATATTAGGGTGTAGTCATTAAAAAAAACTCGGTTCAAAATTATTAAAAATGTTTGTAATATTAGGGTGTAGTCTGTAATGTTAGGGCCTATCGATTCATAGAAATGTTAGGGTGTAGTTTATAATGTGTTTTGTTGTCTTTTTGTATCAAAAAATAAAAGACTTTGTTCAAAATTTATTTAATTGAGTTAAAGAATTTAAAAAACTATTTTAATTAATTTTTATCAAATAAGTTTTTTCTTAAACCTTTTTGTGATTTTATTTATTTAAATATTATATATTATTTTTAATTTATTAAAAATTGAAAATAATAAAAAAATATTTAATTAAGTCAAAATAGTCTTATAAATTTTATAAAGTATATTAATATTAATTACATGTCAATTTCTTTTAAAATGACTCAAGAGATGTTTAATAATTTTTCAACAATAAAAATTGTTTAAGAGTGATTGAAAGCGCTCAAAAAGTAACTTTTTATGGGCAGCAACATGGCCAACTTGTTTTTCAAAAACGAACATCAGGGCCAGAGGATGTTGATTAAGATTAATGCCTGGTTGGGTGGAGAAATTTGCGTAATAGAGAAAAGCAAGCTGCTCAATTAAGTGGGTTTTAGATACGGCAGGAATTATACAAACCTTTGAAGTTCACTTTACATTTGGATTGGATCTCAGTGTTTCAAGAAAAAGAAAAGAATAGGACGCATTTTTCTGGCCAATGACATTAAAGCTAACAGGAACGGAGATTCGAGCAACAGTCGACAGTTGACTGTTGAAGTTATGATTAGAATCTGCATTGGTTGACTTAGGTGCTTCAGGCAAGTGCCTGGTCTGGTAAAGGATGCTGACTTTTCATTCAAATTTTAGGCCATTTGCTTCTTCCATTGAAATAAAGAAGACGTAGTAGTAGCAGCGGCCCAGCTCATGTTCATGCAAGGGCTCCTCAACGATAAGCTCTGTTCCTAAGATAAGAGCATATCTTACATGAGTAGTGTGCGTTCCCGTTATCGATAAGCTATACAGGAGTGACAGTACATAAAACAACAGTCCATATGTAAAGTTATTGAATCCATGTACAAAACTCCATATTGTCCAGAAAACTTCATATCCTACAGATCAATCATTCAGATTACTCTTCTTTGATAGCGTTCAAACCCACTGTGTGATCGGAATCACCAATCCAACAACACTAGCTCGCAACTTCCCTTCCAGGCAATCTTGCAAGATCAACTTTCCAAGTTCTGAAGTTCCTTTACTTTTATCAACATGATCTATCAACTCCATCAGACGTTTTCTACTCATAAGCACCTTGATTCTCAGGCGACCGTTTGGGATTTGGCTGGGGAAGCTACTCCTAACGCCGTCATCATTCTTCTCCAGTAGGTGCGCCACCTTGTTCCTCGCAAACCAATCACCAAGCATTTCTCCCAAGTTTCTCCTGTTGGTTTGGCTCAAAACAGTGATATACAAGAACCCTTTAAATATAAGCTGATTCTCGTAGGAGCAAAGAGTTCGGAGTGGAGATATAAATGGCAGGTAGACAAAATCCGTATCCAAATTAATATGATAGTTCATCTATCTCAAGTTACAGAAAAAGTAGACAGAAAATACTTGGATTTTATTACATTAGTAAACATGTTCTTATCAAGGTATTAATAAGAAGAACAACAATTACAAGTTCTCTAATTAAAAAAACAAGGCATTAATATTCATAATGTCAATTGAGATTTACATTAATAATTTATATGAGGCATGATCCATTCCTTTATTTATTTAATTATTAGTTTATTTGTTTTAATTAACTTTACAAATACGTAACTGATTTTCAAAATCAATTTAAGCAGACGACTTAAGGAATTACAAGAGGGACGAAATCATAATAAAAGTTTGCCCCAACATTTAAAATTTCATTATTGACTAATTAGTAGAGTTAGGGTTAGGGTTAGGGTTAGGGTTTGGCGTTTTGAGAGAGATGGAGGATGAGCCCTGTTTAAGGGTGGTCAAATTGGTAGAGTGGAAGTATGAAGTCAAAAGATTATGTGTTTAAATTCTCCTACCTACACTCTCTCAATTGACCTTATCGTATAGGACTTATCTGGAACAGAGTACCTAATTAATATGATTTGCAAGTTATTATATTAATTCGAAAATTTACCCCATATAAATTTAAAAGATAACAACTATAAATTTTTCTGTTAAAAAAACAGGTGAGATACATTTTGGAGACCTGAAGTGGCCGAGGTCCACTATTCTCTTGGGTTGACTAAATAACATATCACTAACTTTAGATAATGAAAAGCTTTGTTGATTACGTGAACGTTTCAGCTTGCTTCTAAAGCCAAGAACTACAAGAAAGTGGCATCGTCATCTTCTCCATTCTTATATGAGAAAAGATCCACACTCCTCAAAAGCCAGGCATCTTCAAATCATTCAACTTCGTGACAAGAAGGCCATTCAATTTGTTGTACCCTCAAGTTGTGTATATTTACTAGTAGACACACACTGCGCAGTGATAATCTATATAATTATAATGCCCACTAATTATAGACATACATATATATATATATAGTGCAATTTTAAATTTGTGAAAAAATAGAAATCTATATTTGTTGTTATTACTACTATTATTATTATTATCATTATCAATTAATTAAAAAATAATTATTTAATTCATCAACTAAATGATAATTAATTGATTGATTAATTATAATATAATATGTACATATGCACAACTTTGACTTAACAAGTGACAGCCGTGATTAGTAATAATAATAAAAGTTTCTGGAACATGCAATAGCCAATAGTAGTATATATAGTCAATAATTACATAATAATAATAATATGAAAGGATTTATAAGAACATGCCTATTTATACTTCTTCTTCTTGGGCATCTTAATTTAGAAGTTGGAAGATCTAGTCAGATAGAAGTTTCTGCGTAGGGGAACTCTTCCAATTGTATTATGTAGATGTTAATAATTGATGGATGTATATGTTGAGGGTATCTTGTTTTTTTTTTTCCCCTTTTACGCAACTAAATTTCGGAGGAGACTTATATATATATATATATATATATATAATATACTTAAAATCTTATACTTCTCATCAGTGTGACTTAACATGTCACATTTGTGAGATATTTTATTTTTGATTTTTGTAATCTTTTTTCTTTGTTAACAGCAACATATGAAGTTTAACTTACAAGTTGGGATAAAATTTTTATTGGTATTTATGCTCATGTCATGATCCTTCTCTACTCTTTTTGTAATTTTACATAAAAGATGAAGGTTTCTACAACGAGATGACGGCCTCTTGCTTTGGTGCTAGATTGGTAGATGCATATTTAAAATTGCAGTCGAGAGATCATTTCTTTTTTCTTCCTTGTAGCTAGTTTCTTAAGATAGATGGAGTTTGGTGTTCTTCTACCTTTACGATTTTGGACCAAAAAATGTGAATAGTTGTAGGTATTACAACAATGAAGCACCCTATGTGATATATCTGCAGATTTACAGACACTTGGTCTTCTGTTTCAATCCTGAACTTTGCATTACAAACATTAAAGTACTTGGTGTTGCAGGTTCTTTAGCTAGAACTTCATCATGAAAACCTAGCACGATAGTGCACCACTGACAAGTAAAAGGGTCGGTCACGATCATGCGCTGAAAAAGGTTTTTGTCACGATTGTGCACCCCTATTGAAAAAGGGTTATGTCACGATCGTACACTACTGATTCTGTCACTTTAACTTGTAACAATTAGATCTCTCAATTTCGATGTCTAAAAATTTTAAACTTTATATTGATAAAAAGCTAAGACGATAAGCTACAATTTTTATGAAGACAACTTTGTCTAATTCAGCCTACATCAATACACTTAAAAACTAATATACTTCTTATGGGTGTGACTTAACATGTCACACCCGTTAGACATTTCATTTCTTATTTTTATAATCTCCTTTCTTTGTTAACAATAATATATGTTGTTAACAATTACAAGTTCTCTAATTAAAAAAACAAGGGATTAATATTCATAATGTCAATTGAGATTTACATCAATAATTTATATGAGGCATGATCCATTCCTTTATTTATTTAATTATTAGTTTATTTGTTTTAATTAAAGTTACATATATGTAACTGAGTTTCAAAACCAATTGAAGTAGACGACTTGAGGATTTACAAGAGGGTCGAAATTCATAACAAAAGTTTGGCCCAACATTTAAATTTTAATTATTGACTAATTAGCAAAAGAGATACATTTTGAGCCGCGCCCAGGGGTGGTTAAGTTGATAGAGTTAATTATGGAATCAAAAAGTTATGTGTTTAAATTCTCCTACTTACACTCTCTCGATCGAATTTGTCGTATAAGACTTGCTTAAAATGGAGTACTCGATTGACGTAATTTGTAGGCTATTATATTAATTCAGAGATTTACCTAGCTAATACAAATTTAAAGGTTAGTGATTGCTGATTCTTCTGTTAAAAAAAAAAAGAAATAGATTTTGCAGACGTGAAGTGGTCGAGGTCCACTATTGTCTTGAGTTGACTAAATAAAATATCACAACTTTAGATAATGAAAAGCTTTGTAGATTACGTGAACGTTTCAGCTTGCTTCGAAGGCCAAGAACTAGAAGAAAGCGGCATCGTCATCTTCACCATTCTTATATGAGAAAAGATCCACCGTCCACAAAATGCCAGGCAACTTCAAACCATTAAACTTCGTGACAAGAAGGCCATTCAATTTATGTACCCTCAAGTTGTATATATTTACTAAGAGACACACACAGCGCTAATGCGTAGCGATAATCTAGATAATTATAATGCCCACTATATATATATATATGTCTATTTATGTATATATGTATATGTATGTATGTATATATGTATGTATGTATATGTATATATATGTATGTATGTATATGTATATATATGTATGTATGTATGTGCAATTTTAAATTTTGTGAGAAAAAATAGAAATATGTATTCGTTAATTATTATTATCAATTAATTAAAAAATAATTATTTAATTCATCAATTAAATGATAATTAATTGATTGCATTACACCTGTGAGGCATTTCATAATTTTAATTGTTTTTTAGAAACTTAAAGAGTCTAGGTATTTTACTTATATATATATAGTTAATATATGTATGTCATTTGTCGTTAGTATATACATATAATAATATATTTAATAATTAATATGCTTGTCAAGGGAGTGACTTAATATGTCACACCCGTGAGGCATTTCATTTCTAATTTTTATAATCTCCTTTCTTTGTTAACAACAATATATGGAGTCTGTTAATCCTGGAGCTGTTGTTTTCTTCATTGAAAGTTTCATTTACCTTGACGATGTAACTATTATTTCTCAGCTTTATACTTCTTCCTTTTGGGCATTTTAATCTATAAGTTGGAAGATCTAGTCTGATAGAAGTTTCTGCGTAGGGGAGCTATTCCAATTGTATTATGTAGATGTTGATAATTGATTGATGTATATGTTCAAGGCATCTTATTTTTTTCCTTTTACGCAACCAGATTTGAGAGGGGGCTTACATACACACACAAATATACTTAGTATACTTAAAAACTAATATACTTCTTATGGGTGTGACTTAAAATGTCACACCCTGTGAGGCATTTTATTTTTGATTTTTATAATCTCCTTTCTTGGTTAATAGTAACATATGAAGTTTAACTTGCAAGTTGGGATAATATTTTTATTGGTATATATGCTCACATCGCAATTTTACACGAAAGATGAAGGTTTTTATGAAAAGATGACGACCTCTTGCTTTGGTGCTAGATTGGTAGATGTATATTTAAAACTGCAGTCGAGAGATCATCTCTTTTTACTTCCTTGTAGTTTCTTGAGATAGATAAAGCTTGGTGTTCTTCTTCCTTTACATTTTTGGACTAGGAAATGTGAGTCATTGCAAGTATTACAACAATGGAGCACCCCATGTGATATGTTTACATATTTACAAACAGATGGTCTTCTGTTTTAATCCTGAACTTCGCATTGTAAACATTAAAGGGCTTGGTGTTGTAGGTTCGTCAGCTTGAACTTCATTGTGTATAAACCTAGCACGATCGTGCAACGTTGATGAGTTAAGGGGCGGGTCATGATCGTGTTAGTGTACAATCGTGCACCTTTGTTGAAAAAGGGTTTGATCACGATTATGCTAGTGCACGATCGTGCACCCCTGTTGAAAAAGGGTTCTGTTATGATCGTGCACTGATTTTGTCAATTTAACTTGTAACAATTAGATCTCTCAATTCCAATATCCAAAAAATTTCAAACTTTATACCGATGGAAAGCTAAGAGGATAACTGTAACTTCTATAAAGACAACTTTGTCTGATTCAGCTTACATTAATACAGTTTAATCAATAAAAATTGAATCACTAATTCTCTGCCCCTTTTTCTTCTTTTGCCTATTATGAGCTCTTACAAAATTCTAAAAGACTCAGATCTAACAAACACTAGACACACGTAACAATTTCTTTTAAGTCTATCCAAGGCCATCTAACAACACACTATACTTAATGAAGAATAGTTGTGGTCTCACGTGTGTGACATGTTAATTGCTTTTTAGAAACTTCAAGAGTTTGGGTATTATATATGTGTGTGTGTGTGTGTGTGTGTGTGTCATTTATCGTTGGTATATATATACTTAATATACTTCTCACGGGAGTAACTTAACATGTGACACCTGTGAGACATTTCATTTTTTATTTTTGTAATCTCCTTTCTTTGTTAACAACAATATATGGAGTTTGTTAATCCTGATAGAAGTTTCTACGTAGGGTAGTTCTTCCAATGTATTATATAGATGTTGATAATTGATGGATGTATACGTTGAGGGTATGTTGTTTTTTTCTTTTACGTAACCAGATTTGAGAGGGGACTTACACACACACACACACACACACACACACACACACACACACACACACACACACACACACACACACACACACACA
>JAOSBN010000009.1:26494960-26518464 GCA_027563595.1 Erythroxylum suave
TAATAATAATAATAATAATAATAATAATAATAATAATAATAATAATAATAATAATAATAATAATAATAATAATTAATTAAAAATAATTATTTAATTCATTAATTAAATGATAATTAATTGATTGGTTAATTATAATATAGTATGTACATATGCACGACTTTGACTTACCAAGTCACGGCCGTGATTTGTAATAATAATAGAAGTTACTGGAACATGCAATAGCTAATAGTAGTATATATAGCCAATAATTAAATAATAATAATAATAATACGAAAGGATTAATAAGAACGTGCCTATTTATACTTCTTCCTTGGGCATCTTAATTTAGATGTTAGAAGATCTAGTCTGATAAAAGTTTCTGCGTAGGGGAGCTCTTCCAATTGTATTATGTAGATGTTGATAATTGATGGATGTATATGTTATGGGTATCTTGTTTTTTTCCTTTTACGCAACCAGATTTGAGAGGGGACTTATATATATATATACACACACACTAATATACTTAATATACTTAAAAACTAATATACATCTCACAGTTGTGACTTAACATGTCACACCTATAAGGCATTTTATTTTTTGATTTTTATAATCTCCTTTCTTTGTTAACAGTAACATATGGAGTTTAACTTACAAATTGGGATAAAATTTTTATCGGTATACATGCTCATGTCATGATCCTTCTTTGCTCTTTTTGTAATTTTACACGGAAGGTGAAGGTTTCTACGATGGGATGATGACCTCTTGCTTTGGTGCTAGATTGGTAGCTGTATATTTAAAACCATAGTCGACAGATCATCTCTTTTTTATTCCTTGTAGTTTCTTGAGATAGGTCAAGTTTGATGTTCATCTTCCTTTACATTTTTAGGCTAGAAAATGTGAGTAGTTGCAGGTATTGCAACAATGGAGTTACAGGTATTGCAACAATGGAGCACCCCTTGTGATATGTCTGCAAGTTTACAAACATTTAGTCTTCTGTTTCAATCCTAAACTTCACATTATATATGTTAAAGTGCTTGGTTTTGCAGGTTCTTCAACTAGAACTTCATCGTGTATAAACCTAGGATGATCGTGCACCATTGATGAGTAAAGAGGTGGGTCATGATCATGCACCCTTGTTGAAAAAGGGTTCGGTCACGATCATGCAACCCTGTTGAAAAAGGGTTATGTCACGATGGTGCTAATGCATGATCATGCACTCTTAATTATGTCACTCTAACTTGTAATAATCAGATCTCTCAATTCCGATGTCCAAAAATTTTAGACTTTATACCGATAGAAAGCTAAGAGGATAAGGTACAATTTCTATGAAGACAACTTTATCTGATTCTACCTTCATCAATATAGTTTAATCCATGAAACTTGCTTCACTAATTCTATCCTCCTTTTTCTTCTTTTGCCTATTATGAGCTTTTACAAAATTCTGAAAAAACAGTAGACGTACATGACAATTTCTTTTAAGTCTATCCAAGGCCATCTAATAACATACTATACTTCATAAAGAATAGTTGTGGTCCCACAGGTGTGACTTAACATGTCACACCTGTAAGGCGTTTTACGATTTTAATTGTTTTTTAGAAACTTCGAGAGTCTGGGTATTTTACTTAATACTTAATATCTATATCTATATATATATATATATATATATATATCATTAGTGTATATATATATACTTAATAATTAATATGCTTCTCACGGGAGTGACTTAACATGTCACACTCGTGAGGCATTTCATTTATGATTTTTATAATCTCCTTTCTTTATTAACAACAACATATGGAGTTTGTTAATCCTGATAAAAGTTTCTGAGTAAAGGAGCTCTTCCAATTGTATTATGTAGATGTTGATAATTAATGGATGTATATGTTGAGGGTATGTTGTTTTATTTCCTTTTACGCAACCAGATTTGAGAGGGGACTTATATATGTATATGTATACTTAATATACTTAAAACCTTTATGTCCATCAAGCTCTCATGTTTAATAAATAACAAGCTATGACTTTTTGTGGAGTGCTTAAAGCTTCTATATCTTCTAACTGCCACTAAAGTAAATACGTCATCATTGTTTCATTTCATTTGTGAAGGTGGCAACAACATGTCACACCTAGGACATGTATATATATATATATATATAAAGAATTATATATATTAAGTGCAAGGAGTTTGTCACCATCATACACAAGCATGATCGTGCACTCCTAGGAGATAAATACTCTTGTCATGATCGTCCTAGTGCACGATAGTGCACACTATTGAAACTGGGCTAAGTCACGTTGTGCACTTCTGTGATGTCACTTGAACTTGTAACAATCATATCTCTCAATTTTGATGTCCAAAATTTTCAAATTTTATACCATTGGAAAGTTAAGAGGATAATTTATAACTTTGTCTTATTCGACCTACATCAATACATTTTAATCATTGGAATCAGGAAACAATTTCTTTTACATGGTTGTGACTTGTAAGTCACAGTCGTGAACCATGAAGTTAAGAATAGATTTGTTTACATAATTTTTTCACATCATTAATTCTTTATAACATAGTAATAATATGATCTTAACATTATAAATAAATTAACATAGTGATAATATTGCTCCTAGTTTAATAACACTTAGATGTCGTTCTTGAATTGTTATAAACCTTTGCTTTAAATAATGGTGTTCATTTCTTTTGCTCTATTTGAACTGTGATGTTAAACTTCATTTAGATTGTTATATTTTATGTTTGGATGTATCATCATCATCATCATCATCATCATCATCATCATTATTATTAGTACTCCTCCTCCTCCTCCTCCTGCTATTATTCAATGTTTTATGTTTTTTATTAGAGTTATAAATTTAATTTTTGTAGAATTAAATATCCAAAATTTAAATTCCTATAAGAATATTCAACGAAATACTAAGATATATAATATTCATACCCTTATAATTTTTTTAAAGTCATGTCCTCATAAATCATTTTACATATAAATAGCTAATACCAAATAGCTCATTTTATCAAACATCTCTAACAAATAGCTAATGCAATTCGTTGGTCAAATCGGCTGATTGCCAAATGGGGTCTTTATGTCCATCAAGCTCTCATGTTTAATAAATAACAAGCAGTGACTTTCTACTGATTCCTTAAAGCTTTTGTATCTTCTAACTATTATCGAAGTAAATACGTCATCATTGTTTCATTTTATTAATGAAGGTGGCAACTATTTCCATTAAGTCCTTTAAATGAATGAAGGAATCGAAATGTGCGTGATTATTATTTCATTTCATCTAGGCAGGTGGCCATTATTTAATTTTATTAAATTCCTTAAATGAATGAAGACATCGAGGTATTTGGAGAAGTTATCAAGGCAATATCTATTCTCTTTTTCCATTGAAGATCTTACGTTTGACAAAGAGCTATCAGTAAAATTCTAGTCATTGACTCTCTTTTAATGTCATTAATTGTCTCAGTAAGTGGGGTTCATTATTGGCCCAATACAGATTTTTCAGATCTGGTAAGGTAGAAGTCATTTCATTTCATTAACTCCCTTAAAAGAGTGTATAAAATGGGTATTAAAAGATATGGCAACTGCAACTGAAAAATGGAGTCATAAGACAAGTACTCAAGGTCCACAGTCTCTACATCAGCCAAAAAATAAAATATTTATTCCTTTATATAATCAAAAAAGTTCATGTTTGGTTTCCCTCAAACACAACTACACTCCTAATTGGTAGATGTCTTGTATAAAATTTTTATTCTGTAGGCAGAATCAAAATGCAAATCCCTTAAGAAAGAAGCAGACATATGAAATCCTTTACCTCTCCTGGAATCCAGTTCTTCTTCAACCAAATACTATCATCCCCTCAGCTATTGTCTCCTTTCTGTTCATGTATATAGGATCAGAAAGCATGAACTGACATTAACAATACTTTCATAATTCGTTCTATCATACATTCAAATTACTATATAGTACATTCCACATTAAATATCCAACATAAATAGCAGTAAAGATGAAAGGTTATTGAAATTGAACACGATCAGTAAGAAAAAAACTAAAATGAAAAATTGAACGAGTATTAAGGAAACTAGACAACAATGAAATTGAGTTTATCTTAAAACGGAAAAGCAAAAACACATCAAGAAGATATGGCAAGACAACCAACTAAAATGATGTTAAGCAAATAAACTCAAACATATTAGACCCCCATAATAACGAACAATGAGCCTATATAATAAACTTGGAAAGTACACAATTAATGGTTTTACACTCACCAGCTAAATGAAAATCAACTAAATGGTCTAACACAAGAGCAACAACGAGTTAGCTTATAATCAACTGTGCACATATTATAGAAAAAGAGACAAACCTACTACATCACAAGTGGATCTTCGGAAGACAACCCAAGTGTTTGGTGTAACATAGTACTTTTTTCGATTCGTAGTTTTAACTTGAAATTAATCTTAACCAAAAACATCAATATTAGAAAAATTACATTAAAAAAATAATTAGGAATAAATTTGAATATCTAACTGAGAATGGAGTATGCTCCAAAACTGTCATGTTAGGTGCTATCTATTGAATTCATAATGCAGTTGAAAAAAAATTAAATTAGGCTAAAAAATCCTGAGCCAGGACTTTGTGAAATTAACAATACATGGACAGATAAAATAAAAGATGAGATGAGTTCCTAATGCTAACATCTAAGAATCACATAGCCACATTACCAAGCTAAAGTAAGCAAAGAGATAGAAACCTGATTTTCTGAAACATCTTTCAAAAACTTGGTTTTCACTTTCAATGCAAGAAGATGCTCTCTGAATTTCAACATTTCCTTCATATCATCACTTGCTTGGAAACAATAAAACGCATAAGAGAAGGTACGTATAACACCAATATGGCATTTAACTTCTCCACTTATCACTATAAGGAGATGCCAATAGTATAGCAGACGAGGATTAGAATTTTAACCTTAAGTTTGTGTTGTCTCTATTTCAGTTTAACACTGAATTTCTCATTGTCAGAATCTTTTCCTACGATGGGAACATGTTGTTTTACTTGTAAGCTTAGTGATGGTTGTTTGGGTCCTTGCCTAGGGGCTCCTCTAGGATCATTTGAGGATTTTGCTCGCTGGGAGCTATCCAGAAGATTTCCAACTCTTCTTTCAATTTCCACAGACTTTCGGATCTGCACAAAAGTTTGAATGAGAAAGTGTTACAAAAATAATATAACTATTAACCACTTACTTTACCTCTTTCTGTGATGAACCATGACGCTCATCAATATCTGCCCTATAATTAGGCAGTGGAACTTTGTTGACCACAAGAGTGTGCTGCCATTCTCATCTTCAACTCCATCTTCTTGTGCATCATTCACTTCCTCACTTAATACTATAATCTCAACTGATTTTGTTGCATCAACTGGATCATCAACATCTATTGTTTTGAGCTATACGACAACAATAATAGAACTTGCTATGGATATAGAAAATAGAATGAAAACAATAGTGGAACTTGTTGAAAAAGACTATGATGCTACCTCAACACTCTCATGCGTGAACTCCTATGTCTTTTGTAGATCGTTGCCAGGTGTGAGTTTTGGCTAAAACCATGACATATGATGATAGAGTTGACGATCTGGATTTGAGAGAGGGAGAAAGAAAGATCCATCACATGTGATGGTAGGGGCGACGATGCCAAAGGTGGTGTTGTGAGTTGCGACGAACGCTAGGTTTAAGACTTGAGAGAGGGAGATCGTTGCCTAGGCTGTTAATTAAGAATGATCTAGAAAATATGTACTAAAGGCTAGAACTTTGAGAGAGGAGGGAGAGAGAGTAGAAACAAAATGAGTATTTTACTACGGTTGGTGGAGGGGAGTTGATTTCTTAAATAATAAATAAAGCTTTGACATGATTGAGACATTTAATTAGAAGAGATTGGAGAATGAAGTAAGAAGAGAAAGACGACAGCCTTGGATGAATTGAATGGCTGAATTTAAATTTTTCGTTGTCATCCATTCACTTGGTATATAGTAGTTACTGAACGCATATTGTGTTATAGTGTTGCAGTATGGCCTAGCTTCACTCTGTTTTAGGCCTAACAGGCGCAATTTAAACTTAAAATTATAATAGAATTGGACAGTTCAGAACTGAGGTCCATTTAACCTAAATATATGCAATCGGTGATGTTCACGTTGCCGTATCCCCTAAGAGAGGAAAAGGTCTCACATTAGAGTTGCCCCTAAGGTGGTTCAACTAATAAAAGGCATAAGCTTATTAATATCAATTAAATAATTTATTTAATATATAGTTAAAAGATTGGGATAAATAACGAGAGAAATTTAGTTATTCAAGTAAAACTAGAACGTAACGATTAATTGGTGGGAAGAAGACAAAAGGGTGAAAAAGCTTGAAAGGAAATTGGAGTCAAAGCCTGGGACCTGAAAGTCGTATCACACCCGCAGGCTATAGCTTGAGCGTCAGAGGTTAAGATACGCGATTTCACACATTGCGAAACGTTTTGCCTGGTCCATATGCGTAATGATAAAATCATACACTCCACGTTACAACTGTAATCCATAATGATAAACCAACTCAATTGATTCTGAATTATACACTCCACGTTACAACGGTAGTCTACTCGTTCCCAATTTGCATTCATGTTGGAAGGCGAAAATATGAGTATGCCAACAAATTTGATTCCATCGTCTCATAATAGTTTTCCAAGATTAGAGCACTAAGACGAGTAGACAATATTAAATAATTTTTTTGTCAAAATGTTTGGCAACATAGTTGGATTATAGTAATTTATGACCTTTTTTTTTGAAAAAATTGTAAACAAATACTCAATATTTCATCACAATTTCTAAATTATTATTTTCTTAAAAAATTATCATTATTTATATCAAGTTTAATAATATACACTGCAAAGTTTTTATTGCGAATATATCCTTTTTTGTATATTAATTATGATATTGTTAATAAATTTGATTTATAAAACTTTTCTTTTGAAAGAAAAATCTTCATTAATTCAAATTAGTAGGTAATAACAAACGAATATATAGAATAAGAGTGGCTTAACAGATCCTACAATTTGATACTAAATTGTACACCTTTGCATGAATATAAATGATTTAATTCGCAAATCATTTGATAAACTAGAGCTAACATTTGTAGTTAAATGTTTTGACATATAAATATCATCAATCAATAAACTTAGAGTATAACTGAATACATGACAATTTACAATCACTTGAATGACACTTTGAGCGTCACTCTCAATAATAACATTATAAAAATTTTCCAACTAAATGGGAATTGAACGTAAAACAACCAACTTAATGCCTCTCTGATTCCAAGAGTCTCAACTAGCTTTGGATCAAAAATATCCTAAGAGAAGAAACATTTTGCAATTGTTGAAGTACCACTATAATCCCTTAACACATAACTACTATCAACCCTTTTCGAAGATGCAAAGGTGAAAGGTCGCTGTTTCAAAATTCAACTTAACTTCTCAAATAGAAGTTTTCGACATCTCATAGCAACATAATCTATAAGAGGATCAATGGATACCATATTCTTTTTTAGCTGCGTCATTTCCTATTGTTGTAGAGTAGAAGTAGCATTCTTACAAGCGTATTCATAATTTAGACTTTAACATCAGACTCTAGCATAACAAGACATAACAAAAAATAATCTTTTAATCTCAACTAGACAACACCAGCTGAAACCGAGAAACACAATTGTTACTTCACCCTTAAAATAACCCATATGTAACACATTCTAAAACTTTATATCATACAAATAGTTTAAGAAATTATGAATATTTAATTCATCAATACCCCAATAAATTGGGCAAACGTTCTTAACATCAACATTTTTATGGACTAAGGTAGCTTTTATAGGCAAATAATTTGATCTCATTATCTAAAGAAAATAGTGTACCTTTGGGGGGGGATTTTTAGGTTCTATAATTTTCATAAAAACAAGAAGAATTACTTCGAACAACATCACTAGGTACCTCTATTAGGTAACTATGATAGAAGATTCTTAAGTCTAGTATTGTCAAGTGGAATATTGAGAATAAGGTCCCCATCTTTACTGTTAAGTAAAGTCGATATCAACTCTGCATTATATGCTCAACAACCAGGCAAAAATAGATCCAACAATCTCATAGACTTATAGTCAGGATAAAGATCAGGGCTAATAAACACATATGTATTATATGGTAACCAAGGATACTTGAAAATTAAGGCATTCTCTCCTGTCCCAATATGTTAGTGTGTCCTACTAATCAACAAATCTTTCGCCAACCAAATTTCCCTCTAATAATAACTTAAGTTGCTGCCTATATCCACTCCAAAGAAATCCTTTCCAAGGCAATGCTTCTGCTCCGAAAACATGAGAGAAAAGTAATCTAGTCTTACTGTCTGTTTGGTTAGCGTCTTCAACATGCAGAGACAGGACGAGACAGAAGTCTGAAGACGGAACAGAACAGAAATTGAAGACAGTGAGGTGTTTGGTTGTGAAGGACAGAACAGAGAAAATTGTCCCCGTCCTCAGGACAGAAATGTGTTTGGTTGCAGTGGACAGAACAAGAAACAGTGTTTAATGACAAAAATGCCCCTGCAGTATAATATATTGAAAAGATGTATTTCATTGGTTATTTCATAATTGTATCAATATTTATATGAAGTGTATTTGTAACTCTATTTTTATTTTATATTAACATTGTGACGAAATTAATATGATAATAATAATAATTCCCAACCAAAGTTAAATTGAAAAGATGAATTTGCCAAAAATTGACACCATCATATTGCTTTAGAACAAAAAAATCTTTCCACCATTTCCATCTAATACCTAAATGATCTCTCTTTGATGACTACCAAAATCCATTCAATAATTTTTTCAAATCCTCACAAAGATTTAAGGAAAACATATACAAGCTCCTGATGCATTCGAAAAGACTAAGCTATTGACTTTAGCAATACCTCTTTATCCAAAAAGAAACATCTATTATAGCTTTATCTTTTTTGTCCACATTTTATTCTTAAAAAAGCCAAACACCTTCTTTTTGTCACGGTTAACAAAAAAGACATACCCAAATACTTTTTTAACAAGAAATCTCTTTTATACCTAATAAAGAATACAAATGACTTCTTATATGAGCATGACTATTCATGCTAAATTAACAGACATATTTATTGTAATTAATAACCTAACATGATATTTTCTTATATCTTTTAAGGATATCCATTTAAGTTCATATTTCCTTCCCCTTAATTTTGATTAAAAAAACAAATATTGTCCGTAAATGAGAGCTTTGAGATTTTAGGAGCATTATTGACAATGCTACAATTGTGGATAAGGGCCTGACTTTCCCTTTTATCTATCAAAACAACTAAACTTTGGACATATATAACAAATAGATAAGGGCTCAAAATGTTCCCTTGGCAAAGATCACGTTGCAGAAGAATAGGACCAATACAATATTTACCAATTTTCATCATATAGAAGATAAAGGAAAAGCAGAGCATCATTTGTTTAACCCATCTACTATCAAAATCTAATCGACGCATAATTGACCAAAAATACTCCTACTTTATACAATCATCAGATTTAACATGTCAACCTTCAAACCCAAATAATCGTTTTGTTAGGAAATAGACAAACAAAATAGATAAACAACAGGAAGTTTGATGCTGTGGATCAAAGATGTTTGTTAACTTGAGAGCCAAGCCTTTTAAATAGGCACTACATATGCAACAAATAAAAACAAATTTAGCTATAAAAACTCAACTAACCAACGTTCACTAGCATGAAACTAGGAACCACTAAGCTAAAATATCTCAACAATTTATTTGTTACTAACAGATTGAAAGAATTAAGAGTTCAAATGACATTTAATTTCTAACATTCCTCCTTCATTCGAACTTGGAGATTCCAATCGAGTGCAGAAATCTTCATGCTTTGACTATGAAAGACTTCTAGTCAGCAAATCAACAAGTTGTTCAACAGTAGCTGTTGCACCATCTTTACACCATCTTTACTTCACCTTTTGCGATTAATTCCCTTATGAAATGGTGTTTAACTTCAATATGTTGGTCTGGATGTGGTGTACTGGGTTCTTTGCAAGTATCAAGGTAGATTTATTGTCATATAGAAGTTCAATTGCATCGTTCTATTCTTCCCCAAAATCACTTAACAATCTCTGCAACCATACTGTTTGACACACTAAAGCTGTTGCTGCAACATATTCAGCTTCAGTTGATGACAGTGTTACTGTTGCTTGTTTCTTAGAGTTCCAAGAGATAGCTATAGAACGGAGAATGAGGCAATTTCCTTACGTGCTTTGTATATCTTCTAACAATCTAACGTGCTTTGTATATCTTCTAACGGTCTAACCTAGTCAATGTCGATGTATCCCTTGAGCATAAAGTCTTGTAACTCACGAAGCTAAATTCCAAATTCCTTTATGGTTGCTGATTAACACAATACTCTCTTGGTAGCTCCAAAATGGTAATGGCTTAGTTGATGCATGAACCTGGAAATTACTCCAACTGAAAACTTATATCAGGACAAGAATATGTTAGATTTATAAGCCTTCCAATCAAGCTTCTATACAAGCTTTTATCTATCATTCTTGTATCATCATTTTGCTGCAATTTTCCATTTATATTTATGGGGGATATGACATTTTTGCACCTCACCATGTTAAACTTCTCCAATGTATCTTCAACATATTTCCTTTGCATCATAAAGATTCTACCATCTGATTGAACAATTTCCAACCCCAAAAAGTAGTGTAACTCTTTAAGATCAGTCATCTCAAACATATTCTTCATAGACTCATGAAACTCATAAATAAGAATTGACAAGGAACCAATGTAAATCGCATTATCAACATACAAACTTATTATGAAAAGTTTAGTTGTACCTTGCCTTTTTAAGTACAAGGATGGTTCGTGCTTACTTCTCTTGAACCCATTATTTTTGAAAAACTCATCTATCTTGTTGTACTAAACTCGAGGAGCTTGTTTTAGCTTATAGATGGCTTTTTTCAACTGAAATACCTTATGCTACTCCTCTAAGCTCTCAAAACCAAGAGGTTTGAAAACATATACTTATTTTTGTAAATCACCATTTAGAAATGTTGAGTTGACATTAAAATGGAACACCTCTCATCATTTTTAACTACAAATGGAAAGATCATTTGTACTGTATCAAATCGAGCGATCGAAGAAAACCTTTCCTCATAGTCTATGCTGTGTTGCTGAGCATAGCCTCAACTTATGTTTCTGTATACACCAGAACATTAGTCTTAAATATCCACTTTAAACCAATTGCATTTTTGCCTTTCGATAGGTCAGTCATTTCCCATACCCCTTTTTTTTGATAGGTCTTCTTCCATTGCAATCTGCCATTCCTTCTTTTCCATTGCTTCTTCGACTATGATTAGATCCCCAACAAATAGAACCAACGACGATACCACCTCTCCTTCAATTTTGAATCGTCATTAAAGAATTCTGTCCCGCTCACTTGTACCTGATCAAGCTAACTTCATTGGAATTGATTCATTGGGAGAAGACTCTTCAAATGAAGAAGTCGAGCTTGAAGATGGACTTGTTCTTGCTGGTATCGTGTTTTGCGAGCTATTAAGTGTAGAGGTTGCCACATCTATTGTATTCCATCTTTTTTTTCCATCTCAAGTTGAGAATTTGTCTGCTTTGTCGTTTCCTCCCATTTCCAGCTACTTAATTCATCAATCATAATATTTCTGCTCACTATAATTTTCTCACTTTCTGGATCATAAAGCCTATAAGCTTTTGATTGAGCACAATACCCAATAAAGATGTGTTTTGTAGATTTCTCTTCTAACTTGTGCTTGTGACTTGTGAGTAAGGAAAAATAAATACAATCAAATATATGTGAGTGGCTTACTAAAGGTTTGTTCCTGTACACACTTCATATGAAGTCTGATCCCATACCACCTTCGTGGGAGAAATATTTAAAAGATACACTGCAGTAGCTACTCTTACCTAAAATGAATTAGGCAGTCCCTTTGCCTTCATCATATATCGAACCATCTCCATAACGATTTGATTTTTTCACTCTGCTATACCATTTTGTTCAAGTGTATATGGCACAATAAACTCTCTTTTGATGCCATGTTCATCATAGAAATCAATGAACTCTTTTGAAAGGGACTCACCTCCACAGTTTGTTTGCAAAGTCTTTATGTTCTCTCTACTTTGTTTATCAACCAATGCTTTGAATTTTTTGAAGTGTTTGAAAGTCTCTAACTTGAACTCCAGAAGTAGACCTAGCTCTTGTAATCGTCAGTAAATAGCGAGAAATACTTGCTTCCTCCCAATGATTTGATTCTCATCACTCTACAAAGATTAGCTTGAATTAGCTTCAAGATCTGCGTAGCTCATTTGGATTTCCCTACTAGTAACGTCTTCTTGGTTTGCTTTCTAAGAACACATCCCTCACATACATTCTCCGATTGCGTAATATCGGGTAAGTCTCTGATCATTTCCTTAGTTTTCAACAATTGTAGGCCGTTGATGTTGAGATGATCGTACCTGAGGTGCTAAAACCTGCTATCTTCAATAGTTTTGCTCACTAAAACTGCTTTTACGTGTTCTGAGAAGTTGAGAGGGAACATCCTATTTGGAGACATAAGAACAAACACAAGAATTCCACCTATAGCTTTGTTCTTCACTCCACATTTTTTATCATCAAATAACATTGAATATCCAAATTCAACTAATTGACCCATACTTATTAATTTATGAGCTAAACATGGAGCAAAATGCACATCCTTAATTAGTTTTGTGTGGTTACCTACAATAATTGTTGTCGTTCCTCATCCTTCAATTCATAGTTCCTTCTTGTCTTCAAGCTGAGCTAGCGATTTATGTGCTTCATCAAGATCTTTCGATTTGTCTCACGTCATGTGATGTGAACAACCACTATCAATGTATCAGATATCTTTTCTTGATTCATCACTGTTAGAGGAAGTCATGAACAAGTAGTCATCTTGATCGTCATCTTCTTCCGCAAACTTGGCCTCCTCAGATTTCGACCAACAAAAATTATTGATATGTCCATATTTGTTACAGTAAGAACAATGGAAAGAGCTATTGCATCTGCGACCTCTGCCACAAAAGTTTCCTCTTCCTCTTCCTCTCCCTCTCATTCGCTAGTTAGAGGATCCAAGCTCTCCCTTTGTATGAAATGCCTTCTCTTCTTCTTTAATAGAGACCCCATTAGTTCATCAAACAAAAACTTGACAAATCTTTAAACTCCTCAATAACAGCAACCACGTGATCAAACTTAGGGGGTAAGACTTCTTAACAATTTAGCAACAATAGTTTCATTGCTAGTTTTTTCTATGTAGGAACCTATTTGGCTCACAATAGTAAAGACTTTTGACAAGTATTCTTGAATTGATTCTTTGTTCTTCATGCAAAAAGTTTCAAAATCACACCTAAGTGATTGAAGTTTTCTAGTAATTATCTTATTAAATCCTTGATAATCAATTTTAAGGATTGACCACGCCTATTTTATGGTTGTAGTTGCATCAATTCTAGCTTTTGCATCACGTTTTGAGTTCTCCTTCTGACGTGTGTCATCATCACTGGTTTTAACGTAACCAGATCTGACATAATCCCAAAGATCTTGAGATTTGAAAAGATTTTTCATCTTGATACTCTAAAATTCGTACAAATCTCCTTTGAAGATCAGCATGTGTAGCTGAGATACATTGAGAGAATTTATAAGTTGTCTCCATTTTTTGAAGGATAGCAAACACCCTATTCTTGAAGGAAACTGGCTCTAATGTCACTTTTGTTAGGAAATAAACAGACAAAAGAGAAAAATAACATGAAGTTTGATGTTACGAACCAAAGATGTTTATTAATTTGAGAGCTAAGCCTTTTAAATAGGTAGTACATAAGCAATGACTAGAAACAAATTTAGCTAAAAAAACTCAACTTACCAACGTTCATTACTCACTACTTACCATTAAACTAAAATATCTCAACAATTTATTAACATACTGAAAGACTCAAGAGTTTGAATGAAACTGAACTTCTAACACATTTTCTTTTTAAATAATGAAGGATTTCCAATGTTACCGTTCTCGATACAAAATTCCATTAAACTAATCACATCAATTACTGTCCCTACCCTAAAGCTTAAATAACTCTTTTTTCCTTTGACATCTTGAAACCAACATGTGAAATAGTTTCATGCATGCTATTTCCAGGACAATTCCTGCGAGTATAGTACCTCATAAGCTACATTTAACCTAATTTAATTCCTCCGAAGATGACACATCAAATCCTTGTCTAGGAGGCACAGTCGACACTTTAACTACTTGATTTGACCTTTTAATATGTGACTTAAATTAGATACCCAAATGGACAAATCCTTCCTATAATGTCACAATTTCTTAACAATAAATTCCCTAAGCCATTTCCTCAAATGCATTGCATAAACTCGATATACCTATCCTCCACTAGCCACCCATTTTCAAAATGAGAGAATTGTTGGCCCCACCCAACAATCTTAAGCTTAAGAAGAATCAACAAAGGGGTATGGATAGAGAAAAAGAAGTTAAGATTCTGTGTATAATAATTTGGGAATAAATCCAACTACTAATCATTAGTTATAGCTTATCAATGCACTAAAAAAATCTAATGGTGTGATCCTATACCACGTTCCTAAATGAAATGACTCCCTGCTATACATAAATCAATCAATGCATTATCGTTCAAAGTAGATTGAACCCCTCATACAACTATTAAGGACAAATTGCACTGTATCTTTTCTCAGTTTCCTTCGCAAGATTATTAAAATCTTCGACATTAAACCACGACATACTTGGTCGAGAACTAAAGAACAAAAGAAATCTTACAATTCTCACTAGTAAGATCTTTTAGGAAACTTTTAGAACCAAGTTAAATAGGACCATTGAAGTCTTTGTAGTTTAACCTCAACATCCACAAAGTTAAGCCCAAAGCTAATTAAAGTAGCACTATTTTGATCTTTTGAAAAGAAGTTCACATCACATATATGCCTAATTGTATTAATACAAAAAAAGCTCATTAAAAGACAGTTGGGCCTTAACAAACTCTAAGTAAGGCCTTGATCTAAAATATTCCAACAAAAAAAAATGAACATGAGCTTTTGGGACCTCATAAGGTCCAATAGAATCCAAACTATTTATACATTTCCCATCCTATGACAATTCCAATAGGGGGTTATTATAACTCTGGATGGGCTTTGTAACAGCCCAGACCACCCTCCCATAGATATTGTTCGTTTTGGGTTTTGGACTTTGGGCCCAACCTAAATCCTCACCGTTTTGGTCTTCCTAGCTCAGCTAGGAAAACGCGTCTATAGGGGAGAGGTTCTATACCCTTATAAGGCATACTCCATTCTCCTCTCCAACCGATGTAAGATTTCACACTATCCATCCCCCTTAGGGCCCAGCCTAGCTGACACAATGGGTTGAAATCGGCTCTAATACCATTGTAACAGCCCAGACCACCCTCCTATAGATATTGTCTGCTTTGGACTTTGGGCCCAGCCCAAACCCTCACAGTTTTGCTCTTCCTAGCCCAGCTAGGAAAACGAGTCTTTGGGAAAGAGAAATTCATACCCTTATAAGGTGTACTTCGTTCCCCATTCCAACCGATATGAGATTCTCATAATTCACCCCCTTTTGGGCCCAGCATTCTCATTGGCTATCCCCCTTTGGGCTCAGCATCATTGCTGGTACAATGGGTCGGGAACTGGCTTTGATACCATTGTAACAGCCCAGACCACCCTCCTATTGATATTGTCTGCGTTAGGCTTTGGGCCCAGCTCAAACCCTTACGGTTTTGCTCTTCCTAGCCCAGCTAGGAAAACGCGTCTATAGGGGAGAGGTTTCCATACCCTTATAAGGCGTGCTTCGTTCTCATCTCCAACTGATGTGGGATTTCACACTATCCACCCCCCTTAGGGCCCAACCTAGCTAGCACAACAGGTCGGGAAACGGCTCTGATACTATTATAACAGCCCAGACCACCCTCTCATAGATATTGTCCGCTTTGGGCTTTGGGCTTGGTCCAAACCCTCACAGTTTTGCTCTTCCTAGCCCAGCTAAGAAAACGCATCTTTGGGGGAGAGGTATCCATACCCTTATTAGACGTACTTTGTTCCCCTCTCCAACCGATGTAGGATTCTTACAATCTACCCCCCTTTAGGCCCAGCATCCTTGCTGGTATAACAGGTCGGGAATTGGCTCTAATACCATTTTAACAACCCAGACCATCTTCCTAAAGCGAATAATATCTATGGGTGGGTAGTCTGGGCTGTTACAGGCTTGGTCTCTAAGTTCCTCCATTTTAATCCCCTTCTTTGACTGCTCCAGCTCTTCTAGTATAGTGTTCCAATACTGTTTGTCTCTGGTAGTTAATTGTTGTTGATTTTGTATTTATTTACTTATTTAATCTTTTATTTTTATTCTTTACCTTGTTTATTTTTCATTTGGATCTATCAAAAGCAACCTCTCTGCTAATTAAGGGTAAGACTACGTACTTCTAGACCTCCTCAAATTTCGCATATCTTTGAAACTTTCTACCAAGATGTTGTTTTTGTTATTGTTATAGTTAATTGTTGTTGATCTAAGTCAGTACACATGATTAATGATACCAATGAGTCAGTTGAGCGGACCTGCTCAGGCTCAAACCTGACTAAACAATTTCAGTATGAACCGAGCCTAAGACACCCAAAGTTGACCCCAAGCTTGAGCCTGAACCTTATCAAGCTATAGCAGTTCGAAGCCCAATTGGGCCCGAACAGCACGGTCTGTAAAATTATTAATTTCTATGATTAAAAATGGGAGCCTAGACTAAACTATCAAGCCTACACATAACGAGTTGCCATGTAACTTCTCAGCGTTACGATTCAACCCTTTTCACAAAAACGATCATTGTGACCAAATATTCCACACAAGAAACAAAACCTATAGAGACATTCATGTCTGAATGTTAGCCAATACAAATCCCGACCATGTTTTTTTATCCTCATGCCCATTTTAACAGATGTTAAACATCAAAAGAGATGTTTATTCGCATATAATTTTGCTATTGCCTTTAGAAATTCGTACGACCATGATTCAAATAAGAACCCCCATAGTTACGCTTGCCACTCATTCAGGCATAAACCCCAAACGTAAGTTATAGATCTAAACTCAGAAGTAAGCGTCAAAAAGGGGAACTAAAGAGTTGGTCAGATAATTGGAATGTTTTGAATATGAACATAGAATTATCGAATGTCTAGGGACCACTATCACCGACACTTTTAAATTTAACCTCGTGATGGAATTGAAAAAGAAAAAATTGGGTATACTGTTGTGTTCATACAATCCTTTCACTGAACGCCATATAACCGTTAGAATGGCAAATAGCTGATGGGACTACTTGTCAGGAATCTCTCTACCTGTAATTCACGTACCTCAAAACTTCGATCATCGTTAAGTATCGCAAGCTTGGTCATATTCTCATAGAGTGATAGTGTTCGAAGACGATCCATTTGCAGGAAAACGTTAACAGATCAAAGCTTATAAAACTTGTTTTAGGTAATTATTAATATTAAAAGTTGATTTAAAATTGTTAGAATATAAATAGAATTTTAAAAAACTTTAAAATAAATTCATACTTTTAATCAGCAGTCACATTCGACATGTGGAATTTTTATTTATTTTTATAATAAAATTTATTATTAATTAAATATTTTAATTAAATTAAAATTTTATAATAATTAGTGAGAATAATTTTAATTTTAATAATCATTCAATAAATATAATTTAAATTTAAAATATCCTCAACATATACAAATTCAAATAAAATTTTAATTATTATATTGACAAATAATTAATAAAATTAAATATTTAATTATTTATAAAAATATAATAATGTTTACTTATAATTTGATAATAAAAATATACCAAGAGATTTAAAATAAATAAATATAATTAATTTATAAAAATTAATCTATCTTTAAGGTTTATTTAATATGTAATTATTATTAAAATAAAAATATAACTATATTGAAATCAATAACTAAATATATTTTATTTAAAAATTAAAAATAAAATTAAAAAATAGTAGAAATAAAATCAAACGGTCCTAAATAATTATGCTAAACTCGTTTAATGCACTCTCTTATTTATTGTCAGTTCACCTGTAGTTGAAGCGGAAACGGCTCGCGGATATTAGGCATAGTAGAACACGATCATACGTGGCTTAGTCAAATGTTCAACTCTAAACGACAGAAAAGTTAGAAGTTGATGAACAAAAATAAGCAACCAAAAGAGTAGTTTTTAATTTTACCGATCATTTCTCATTTCAATTAATCGCCTTTGTGGCCCTCTAAATCTAAATATTCTTCACATGCTTGATATTGTCAACAAAATCAGCAACTGATAAGTTTTTCAATTATCATCTTTTGACAATTTGCTCTTCATATGTACGGGACTAGAACAGATTTCTTTCGTGTCACTAAGTTCTCCGTTAATCAAAATGCGAGATGCCATGTCTGTTCCGTGATGATGTTGAATTATTTGGGAATTAGTGCACATTTACCATATGTTTTTGAGCTATAAATTAATTAACTTGTTAGGTGTGATAATAGCTTTTGAGAAATCAATTATTCTTTTACAATGAATATATTACATTAGTTAGTTAACTCCTAGTTGGATTTTTAATTGATCAAATCCCTGTTTAGCAATTAACGAATTGTATTAGTTGTTTGTTGATTCTATCGATGGTTAGCTGAGAGTGGATTAAAATAGTTGATTTGACTAATGGATCATATTAGCTGTTTACTTAAAGATTTTTCATAAAATTAACTGTTTAGTATTAACTGTTTATGTGTAAAATGACTTATGAAAAATGTGAGGGATCTCTGCACACCATATACCTAACTTGAGTAAAATTACTTGTAGTGGAAGATTGATCAAAATCATATCTACAAGAAGTTAAATTCTTCTTCGTGGAAGTTATGAAACAAAGCTAAATTTGTATCCCCAACTAAAATAATGAAATTCATGTCTTTATCATAATATCATAAATTATAGAACTAACTTTAACTGTTGTCCTATTACCAAAAACAAGGCTAAGTTAGTAGCAAAAAAAATAAAAAAAATCGAGTATGTGGTTGAGAAGGGAGAGGACAAATTTACTAAATCTATCTCTATCTCTTTTTGTCTCTTCTCTCCTCTCTTAGTGTAGCAATCATTGAGTAATTTGTAATAACTTTTGGGCACAATCATCTTTTTATACCTCAATTTTTTAGTCACTGAAGCAAAAATCTCTTATGAAGAGCATTTTTAAAAATAGCAGATTGAGTTTAATTTGTCAAATCAATCAACTGATTACTAAATATGATTATTAGTAGTTTGATATGGTCAAACGGCTAAATACTTCTCAATCTGTCAAAAAATAGTTTTTTTGTTTCTTTGAAAAGTTAAAGATGTATTGAAATAATTAATAAATACAAGCTAAAGTTTATCTTCTAACAAGTAACAGCTAAAGAGACAGCATGATACTATAAGGAATAGACCAATCAACGCATTAATACAAATAATAGAGCAAACGACTCCGTGTAGGTAAAACAACTTCATGGAGTTTCTAGCCAAAAAGGCAGAGCTTCCTTATAGGGTCAAAGATATTTTCCCATATGAACGTTACATTAAAATCTTCCAAATTATGGTTGATTTCCAAAGGCGATCTTCAAGTCGTTCCTTAGGCGATAGCTATCCAGGTAAGGGGTTTCTAACTTTAGATTTGTTTCTTCATCTTCTTTTCCTTCTTATTGGTCGATGGTCTTTGTGGTTAGGTTTCTCGTTGATTGCTTTTCGCTTTTTGTATGGATTTGAACAAAAAGGTGTTCTCCTAGTATACGTCTTTATGTCCGTTATACCTGAGGTTTTAGATGATCAAGGAATAGGAATTTCAACCCCAAAGGTAAAGACTTGTTCCATTCTTAGAGATTCCTCTACTGTGACTTTTAGAACCAATCTTCTATTTTTTAACACAAGCTAATGTTTACTACAACATGCTAAACACTGATCTTGTTTCCTTTCTCTGATGATGCTTCTGGTGTCCCTCTACAAGTGAGAGGGAGTCAATGGAGCTTCCAGACTACATTCAATGGGATTAGGCACACTTGAAGCACCATGTTGACAACTACCTCAGTTTCACAGGTACCCTCTTCCTTACCTCTTTAATTAGCCACTGATCTATGTTAATAGTTGATTCTCCATGATGAGGCTAGATTAGAGCATATATCTTCTGACCTAGTTGAACTGAGAATTTGCTCTCTGATTTCACCAATCAGAGAGATAAGAACCTTCCCTCTTGTATGAGTCTTGCTCTGAAATCTCCTATAGTTTCTTGTTCGCTAAATCTATTTAATGGAGGAGTATATATATATATTTATATATACCCATTATATTTAGGAGTATGGCTTAGATTCAGAAACCATTCTATAGCTTCTAAGAATGTTATTCCTGCATTAGGGATAAAATTTAATTTCTTAATCCTCTCTCATAAAAATTTTGAGAAAGGGAATTTGAAGAAAAGATGCTCCCTTGATTATGGTTCCATTTCACATAGAGCACAGACTGGACTGTTGGAAATGAAGTACAATCTGTCTGTAGTGTTTAACCTGCTTAGCACCGTAAGCTATAGGAGGATAGAGGAGTTTGACATGAGTGCCTTGCGCTAGACTATAGGAAACCATATTTGCCCTATACTATTACAGTTTTACCACTTCCTGAATTTTGCAATGTTGAAGGAGTTTGGAGTCAGGTTGAGACGTTGTAAAGTGTCTTCCCTTTGTAAGTTTGGATGATAATTAGGAGTCAGATACTGTAGCTCTACTGAGATGTTCTATTGACCTCTTAGTAAGATAGATTTGATTTTCGCATTGATAGTAACCTCATTCCATAAATGAAGTGCATGTGGGTATCTAATCAATGTTCTCTTACTTGTCCAATTGTCGAATCATAAGCAAGCCTTGTCTCCATTGCTAATCTTGCATGATACTAAGGGTTCAAGAATAGGCCTAAGCTTCAATAATTGATCAGTCATTTATCAAATAAGACCCAAATTTATATTCTATGTAAAGAAACAATGAGACTAAAATTTTAAATTGAGAATTACAATCCCTAATCAATTTTAACAAATAAGTTTTCTTTATAAAAATTAACTATTTATTATTTATTATTTATCTTTTAATATGTGATTTTTAAACTTGAATTAGAGTTATTGTAGACTAATTTAGACTTGTAAGCATTGTAAATGGCATCAGAACAAACTTATATTCCATGAATATGAAGTTGAGTTGTGAAATTCCCAAGTTATTAGTATTTCGGAGACGCGCTGAAATTATTTCGCACACTAGTAAAATAAAACCTAACAAAAACTAATTAACAAAGACACTGACGTTTGTTAACGCAGTTCGGCACACTTTGCCTACGTCTGCGGGGCCCTCACCCAGATTAATTACTTTCACTGTAGTTCGCAACAATTACATAAAATTGATCTAACCCCGTACAGTTCAATTTATGTAACCAACCCACAGCCTAACTACCTGTGAAAGACTTTCACGCCCAATAACACGACCGACTCGTGTTAACCTCGTCAGAAGATTTTCCTAACTATTTTTACTCAAAAACAATAATAAGTATAATAGAGAAAGACAACTTCCCAGATTGATAACCTCTCCAGAAATAGATCTAAAATTGTTCAACAATGGAACATAGTTGCTGCACTCACAAATCACGCATTCATCAACAATTATTCTTCTATGTGCCGCAACCAGTAATCTTCTTCAAAGACACAGAAAAACAGCAACTCCAATTGACATACGTGAACTGCATATATGATGTTAATCGTGGAATAAAGTCCTGCCAAGACAGCTGTCTAACAAAACCAAAACTCTCCCCAAGTCCCACGCAATCAATCCACTATCCCAAAATAAGAAGACAAATCACAGCACCCTCAAAATAGTTCACTGCACGTATTTTTCAAAGAAGAGAAAACAACAAATACCGCCGTCAACTACACCCTTCCATCACCCACGCTGCTTTTATTTTTAATATACCAACTAGGTTAATTTGTTTTTTAGCTGACACGTGGCTATCTTCTATTCCAATTAAAAAAACCAAAGCTTTTAAACTTGAATCAGCCGCACACACCATGATAGAGCCATAGACAATTCCAATTAGCCAATTTCCATGTTTAATAAAATGCCAAAAATAAATAGGATATATTTAACATAAATCCTAACAATCTCCCCCTTTTTTGGCATTTTTTGTCTCAACTTTCAAAGTAGCATATAAGAAGACAGCAAAGCTTAAAGAGAAGCAAACTCCCCCTCAATCAAGTACATATACCACCATATAAATCTGTCAAAACACAGCAGCAATAATCAGTCCAAGCACTAAAAATATCAAAACACAAAACACAAGCAAGCTAGTTTTCTCCCCCTTTGAGACAAGAGATGACAAAAAGAATTAAGAAGCACCCGGAGACTGAAGGACGCGATGCTTCAGTTGGCGAACCGCTTCAGTTGTAGCTTTCAAAACACCTTCAATGCGCTCAAGTTCAGAAAATAAAGCAGCATTTGGATTTACAGCAAAGGAACCCGAAGCATCCGAAGGACCCGAGGCCACATATGGAAGATCCACCACTCATGGTTGCTTAAAGATCCTTAGAGAAATTGTCATCAGAGGAACCGCTTCCAAGATGCTCGATTCAAGCCTAGGCACTCCATTGGAATACAAATATTGTGAGATTAAACAAGGAAAATATAATAGAGAGTGAGGCTTACTCTCAATAGCAAGCATGGAGTCGATGATGTGGCAGCCAAGATTGAAGTCCACTCCCGTTCCGATAGCATAAAGAAGCTTCGCTTGAGCCAGATATATAGTCACCACATGAGTACTCGGCAGCCAATTGGTGACCATCAACTTGAACAGAACAAAGTACTTCTGGGTAAGCATTGAGGATCAAAGAACCGAAGTCGATGGCCAGGCACGAAGTTTACCCCCAGTTAGTGTTATAGCAATTTGATCGAATGAAATGTCCCACTCATCATCATATGGAGAATCATCAATCATATTGTCAAATCGCAAAAATTCATTCAGCCGAGTTACATCAAAGCGAATGAACCTCCCCCTCACATAGACAACACCAAAAGAAGTAGCATTCACATTCAGAATATCACTTGTCAGATTAGAATAGAACTCCCTTACCAGAACAAAGTCATAATGTAGAGGGAGCAGGAAGGCATGAAGCAAAGACCGTTTACTAAGAAGAGTATGCAGACCCTGACTGCGAAATTCATCCAGATCAATAGGTCTATCCATCACGACCCCAATATCTGACAATTTACTCCACTTTTTCTCAGCAGCTGAAGTGAAGAACTTAAAGGAGACAGCTTTATCTACTGGCAAT
>JAOSBN010000009.1:26518564-26551267 GCA_027563595.1 Erythroxylum suave
TCACAGATTTTGATCCTTCATGAACAGTTTGCAAGACATCCCAGGCTTCTTTTGCTGTTTCACATGCTGAAATCATATAGAAGTGTCCTTCATCGACGGCACTAAATATTGCGTGCATTGCTTGTGAATTCCCCAATGCACTTTCTTCTTCCTGTCTAATCCATTCAAATAGATCTTTTTGAATTGTTTCTCCTTTCTCATAAACAATCATTGGATGAGTCCAACCATGTACTATTGAATGCCACGCTCTTGTTCCCTGAGCTTGAATGAAGAATTTCGTCCGAGATTTCCACGATGGATAATTCAATCCATCCAAAAGTGGTGGTCTGGTAATTGACGCGCCTTCCCTTGTAGCCATATCTGCGAATTTAGGATCTCCACTAACTTGCTACCAAGTTCTGAATCGGCGACCCTGCTCTGATACCAATTGAAATTCCCAAGTTATTAGTATTTCGGAGACGCGCTGAAATTATTTCGCACACTAGTAAAATAAAACCTCACAAAAACTAATTAACAAAGACACCGACGTTTGTTAATGCAGTTCGGCACACTTTGCCTACGTCTGCGGAGCCCTCACCCAGATTAATTACTTTCACTGTAGTTCGCAACAATTACATAAAATTGATCTAACCCCGTACAGCTCAATTTATGTAACCAACCCACAGCCTAACTACCTGTGAAAGACTTTCACGCCCAATAACACGACCGACTCGTGTTAACCTCGTCAGAAGATTTTCCTAACTATTTTTACTCAAAAACAATAATAAGTAGAACAGAGAAAGACAACTTCCCAGATTGATAATCTCTCCAGAAATAGATCTGAAATTGTTCAACAATGGAACAGAGTTGCGGCACTCACAAATCACGCATTCATCAACAATTATTCTTCTATATGCCGCAACCAGTAATCTTCTTCAAAGACACAGAAAAATAGCAACTCCAATTGACATACGTGAATTGCATATACAATGTTAACTGTGGAATAAAGTCTTGCTAAGACAGCTGTCCAACAAAACCAAAACTCTCCCCAAGTCCCACGCAATCAGTCCACTATCCCAAAATAAGAAGACAAATCACAGCACCCTCAAAATAGTTCACTGCACGTATTTTTCAAAGAAGAGAAAACAACAAATAACGCCGTCAACCACACCCTTCCATCACCCACGCTGCTTTTATTTTTAATATACCAACTAGGTTAATTTGTTTTTCAGCTGACACGTGGCTATTTTCTATTCCAATTAAAAAAACCAAAGCTTTTAAACTTGAATCAGCCGCACACACCATGATAGAGCCGTAGACAATTCCAATTAGCCAATTTCCATGTTTAATAAAATGTCAAAAATAAATAGGATATATTTAACATAAATCCTAACAAGTTGGTATGACAAAGAATGAGGAGTCACGTTAGCAAGGAAGTCGTACGTGAAGAGTTGACAACTCATAACATATTTTTAATGGAGTCGCATATTGAAAAAGCAAAGAAAATTTTAGATTATTGATTGGATTTTTAATCAAAATATCAAAATTAGAAAAATGAGAAGTAAAAGTTTTTATAAATATATAAAAAGATTACTAATTAATTTTAATTATTTTTAAACATCTAATTCTTTTAAATTTAAATTTAAATTATTAATAAAACAATCTAAATTTGGGACAATGCGAAAGATATCACATATTTAATGTTTAAAATTTGACGAAAAATATTTTACTGTTTGTGAGATTGTAGTGACAGCAGTAGACGCAATATACATGCATGTATTTACAATGTTTATATAGATAATCAGTTTTCAAAACCCACTCGAATGAGTGCATGAAGTTCACATGTGTACAAACACACGTCCTTTCCAGGCATGACGTTGCAGCTTGCAAGAAGCGGACAGCTCCTTGTTCTCTGTTCTCCAACTTTCATTTATAGTGGAAGTTCAATGTTTGTTATCATGGCCTTGGTCTTTATTTGTCCCGTCTTCTTCGCCATAATTGGCCGTCACTTCCTTTGCTTTAACTTGATTTGATCTTCGGCTGTTACAAATTTTCACAGTACAGTTTCAACTATTGTAGAAGAAAAACATTTGCACGATCATATTTTCTGGGTTAAAGTAAAACTTGATGCATGAACCCTCATGTTTCTACATACAGATTTGTAGCTTCTGCTTGGAAATAAATTAAGCAAACTAGCGACTTAGAATAGCTGGTTAGGAGTCTGTCCGTCGTCTCAGAAATCAGACAAGTGTCTGATCAAATTTGTAACAAAAATGGTGACATTTCACCACTTACCATGATCGGTCGCTCTAACTGTATTCTATAACTTGCCATTTAAACTTCCTCAACTAATTTCTAGTTGGCTTTAATATTGGTTAAAAACTTCAACGCACATAGTAAAAACTTGTCCTCAAGTTTTCTGGTTCATTTGTATATTCTCGGTGGCATTAAAGCCGGAAAAAACTTGTTTTGATCATTTCCTAGGAGACCGTTCTCTATTGCATTTGGTATAATTTTGACATTGTGAAATTTTCGTGCTTTTTAAGATGCTATTGTTAAGAAAAAAACAATATTGTCAAAGAGATAAATATGACAAGGAATAAGGAAAATTGTGATATTCAAGACAACTAAAATATGTTAAGCTCTACTTAAAGATAAATTATTTTAAACTAATTATATTTCTTATATAATAGTTATAAGTATACTGTCATTAAATTTTATTTTAGTTTATTAAAATAACTAACGTCAAAATTAAATTTTATTTATAAATTAATATTAAATATTTTTTAATTATTAAATCGAAATTTTATCAAAATTTATATATTTCGAAGATAGTTTTAAATTTAATTACATTTATTGATAATTTTAATTTAATTATCAAAATGAATAAATTATTATGTTAAATTAAACCACTTGTTTTTAGTTTTCATAAATTTTAAAAACTGAAAGAAATCAAAATCAAAAACTCAAATAAACTATTTTTTTACTAAATTTGAAAACAATTTAAAAATAAATAGAAACAAACATGTCATAATATAATCATTGTGAATCAATTATGGAGCTAATGCAGTACACTGTTATTGTTGCATTTATATTATCTATATATATATGTATATATATACATATACATAAAATTAAAGTAAGAACAAATAAAAAGATTTTTTAAAGTTTTTCATAGTATGAGAGAAATGAAAATTTTCAAGCATAAAACAACCACATTCCTCCATTCTCTTTGGCTATAGAAGGATCCAAACTCACAATTCAATCCTTTCATTAGTGCGCTAGTTTGATATTGTTGTGTTAGTAGTCGCAGAAGCAATGAAATCAATAAAGTAAATATGGAAAAACAGTACAAGCACATAAAAATTTTAATTAGGAAACTCGAGTGTCAGGAGAAAAACCTAAGGGGTAAAGAGAGTGCCCTTTTTCTCTCACACATAAACCATAGGGCTAACAAAGAGTACACCAATACAATGTTTCAAAGGACCCCCAAGGGGTGTTTATATGGTTGTATAACCTTAAAGTAGGAATCCTACACAGAATACAAATTTGAAATAGTGTCAAATAAGGGAAAAAACCTACACAAAGTAAGAATCTTGAAGGCTTGGGTCATTATCCCAACAAATCTCCACTTTGTCACAAGATCGAAAGTATGAACTCTCTTCATCGTAACGCCTCAAGGGCACTCAAGTATTAAGAATACCGGGTAAGTCCAATGCTTGAACTTAGCAATAGGTGTAGGCTTGGTCAACATGTCAGCAGGGTTCTCAGCGGTGTGAACCTTCTTAATAATAAATTTACCAGATAAGTCCAAGCAATGCTTGAACTTAGCAATAGGTGTTGGCTTGGTCAACATGTTAGCAGGGTTCTCAACGGTGTGAACCTTCTTAAGAATAACTTTACCTGCTTCAATAGTATCCCAAACGAAGTGGCATTGAACATCAATATGCTTAGTCTTAAAGTGATCCTTACTATTTCTCATGAGGTGCAAGACACTTTGACTATCACAGAAGACAACAAAGACATCTTGTTGTAGACCAAACTCTTTCACCAAACCTTGGAGCCATATAACTTCTTCTACTCCTTCAGTAGTAGTAATATACTCCGCTTCAGTGGTTGATAATGTCGTAATGGACTGTAGAGAAGAATACCAACTGATAGTTGAACCACACAGAGTAAAAACATAGAATGAAAATGACTTTTTTCGACCATAATCACCACTATAGCCGACATCTACATAGCTAACTACACCACCAAGATCAAAATGACTTTTGTCAAAGACCAAACTGAGCTCACTATAACTCTTCAAGTAGCGAAGGATCCACTTCACACCTTCCTAATGCTCATTACCAGGATTATGCATATACCTAGATATAACACTGACAGCATAGGCCATATTCGGCTGGGTACATACTATAGCATACATTAAGCTACCAATGACACTAGAGTATAAAATGTGAGACGTACATTTCTTAGCGTCATTAGTAGATAGGCATTATTCAACAGATAATTTAAAATGTGCAGCTAATAGAGTAGTATAGGCTCATAATGAGCTAAATTGAACTTGCCACGCATCTTCTGAATATTTTTCTTTTGAGAGAGTATAAGTTTACCTGTTTGACAATCCCGAATAATCTCCATTCGAAGAATCTTCTTAGTGGCACCTAAGTTTTTCATATCAAATTCACTACCAAGTTGGGCCTTCAACCTAACAATAAGAGCCATACTAGGTGCTACAATCAACATGTCATCAACATAAAGCAAAAAATAAATGAAGGAACCATCAGGGAACTTTTGAAAATACATACAATTATCATAGATACTTCTAAAGTAGCCTTACCCAATCATAAAAGAGTCAAACCTCTTATACCATTGTCTTGGAGATCACTTAGACCATACAAAGATCTCTTCAAACAACAAATATGAACCTCCTTTCCTTGAACCACAAAATCCTCAGGTTGATGGATGTAAATTTCTTCTTCAAGATTGCCATGCAGGAATGCAATTCTCACATCCATTTGCTCAAGCTCTAAGTCATAAAGAGCAACAAGAGATAATAGTACGCGAATAAAGGTATGATGAACTGCAGGAGAGAATACCTTATTGAAATCAACTCCTTCACATTGATCAAAACTACGTATAGTAAATCGAGCCTTATATCTCTTGCTTTCAACATCGGGGATGTCTTCTTTGAGGTTGTAAATCCACTTGCAACTAATAGCATGCTTACCTTTAGGACGCTTCACTAATTCCCAAGTTTTGTCTTATGAAAACTCTCAATTTCTTCCTGGATAACACCAATCCAATTCCCAAAATCTACACTATCAATAGCCTCAGAATAATTCATAATCATAGTCTTATAATCTGGCTGGCAACTGGGTTTGTCTCCTAGAACGATCTAAGGCCAACACATAATCAGGTTGTACATCAACTTGTACAATAGCACTAGTCTGAGTTTCCTGAGGCTCAGAAGTAAGTGAGACTGTCTCCTTAGGGGGAGTAGCAGGGATGACGAACTCTACCTTCTCCTTTGTACTAGCCTGATCATCTATACAAAAAGAATATAACATAGGATCTTGCCCAGTAGAAAATATAACATCTTCATGAAAGGTTAGATCATGACTATGATGAATCTTATGATATTTAGGGTTAGGAAAAAAAACACGATAATCTTTAACAATACGAGAATCCAACTTGCCCTCATTAACATGAATATAAACAAGACACCTAAAAGCACGAAGATTAGAATAACCAATAAGGTTACCTAGCCAAATTTCTTCTAAGGTTTTTCATCGAGAGAACGATGTGGAGAATGATTGACAAGATAACATACAGTAGTAGCTGCCTTAGTCCAAAACTCATGTCTTAACTTAGCATGAGAAAACATGCATCGAAATTTCTCCAATACTGACCTATTCATAAGCTTAGTAACTCTATTTTGCTAAGGCTTACCAACTAAAGTGTGGTGTCTAACGATGCCTTCCTTCTTTCTTAGATTGTCAAAAGCATCTTCATAGAACTCAAGACCATTTTCAGTTCTTAACTGCTTGATTTTCTTACATGTTTGGTTCTCAATCATAGTTTTCGACTCCTTAAAAGCAAAAAGAGCTTCATTCTTCTTCTTTAGGAAAAAACCCAAACATTAAGAGAGAAATCATCAATAATGGTCAACATATATCTTCTAATGCCTCGAGAAGTAACACGAGAGGGACCCCATCAAAATGAATATAATATAGAGTACTTTTGGTCCTGTGAATCCCTAGGGAAGAGAAACTCACTCTAGTCTGTTTACCAAAGATACAATGCTCACAAAACTCCATATTACTTGAACTCTGGCTCAATAGATCCCTCTTGCACAAGATTTGTATACCTTTCTCACCCATATGGCCTATGTTGTAATGCCACAACTTGGTGGCATCTTGGTGAGACTTAGATGGACAACATCGGTATTACCAATAATAGTAGAGCCCTATAACATATAAAGAGCACCGTGTATTTTCTTTTTAAGGATTGCAAGATTACCTCGGGACCCCTTCATGACTCCACCTTTAGAGGAGTATCGACACTTAAGAGACTCAAGTGTATCAAGTGAAATAAGGTTGTGTTTCAAATCAGGAATGTGACCAGCATTAGAGAGGGTTTTAAGAACTCCATCATGAGTTTTCATATTGATAGTATCTTTCCCTACCACATCACACTGTGCATTATTACCTATAAGGATAACACCTTTAGCTGTTTCATAGGTGGCAATCCAATCCCTGTAAAGACACATATGAAAAGCACAACCAGAGTTTAGGATCCATTCATCTTTAGATTGTTTTTTTCTTTGAACAACCAAAAGAACATCACTTCTTGAACTAGAATCAACCATAGCAGGCTTGGGGTAGAACCAGATTGATTTCCCTTATTTTTACCTTCTTTTTCAAGTTTAATTATCAATTTATAACAACCCGAGACCTTGTGTTTGATTTTCTTGCAATATTTACATGTAATATTGACATTTCTACCTTTAGAATTAGATTTAGACTTCTTATGGTTCGTATTGCTCTCTCTCTCCTCAAAAATTCTACTTCTAATCATTGAACTCTTAGCCTCCTTCTCAATGGAAGCATCAAACTTTTTTTTAGATAGCAAAGTATATTTAACTTCTTCTAAAGAGAGAGTTTCACGGTTATCATAAAGCATGATTTCTTTAAAATGCTTATACGAATGAGGTAGTGAAATAACAAGCAGTGCTGCTTGATCCTCATCATCAATTTTAACATTAAGATTTTCCAAATCAATAATAATGGAATTAAATTTGTCAAGATGAGATGGGACGAGCGAACCTTCTGACATCTTGAGCGTAAAGAGAGATTCTTTTAGACGAAGTTTGTTATCCAGACGTCTTCTTCATGTAAAGGGATTCCAATTTCCACTAGAGTCTTGTAGTAGTTGGCTCATGGATTACTTCCCAGAGCACTTCATGCGTCAAGCATTACTGAATAGTGGACAAGGATTTTTCGTCCAACTCTTCCCAATCCTCTTCTGACATATTGGCAGGTTCATTTGTCTTGCCAAACAAAGCTTTCTTCAATCCATGTTGTGTGATAATAGCTTGCATATGGATCTTCCAAATAGAAAAACTGATTTTTCCGTTGAACTTGTCAATGCCGAATTTGGATGAAAAAGACATGGTGACAAGACTTGATTGACCGAAAGAAACCTTGCTCTAATACCAATTTGTTGTGCTAGTAGTCACAGAAGCAATGACACCAATCCAATAAATAAGGAAAAATAGTATAAGCACCCAAAAAATTTACGTAGGAAACTTGAGTGATGGAAGAAAAACCCATGGGGCAAAGAGAGCCCTAAAATATGCATTAGTTTAAGGAGAAAAATTACAAGTATTTTCCCCCTCACACACACAAACCCTAGGACTAACGAAGATTACACCAATAAAATGCTTCAAAGGACCTCCAAGGGGTGTTTATATAGTAGTATAACCTTAGGGTAGGAATCTTACTCAAAGTAGGATTTTGAAATAGTGTCAAATAAAGAAAGAAAACTTACACAAAGTACGAATATACACAAAGTAGGAATCTATATAGAGTAGAAGTCTTGAAGACTTAGGTCATTATCCCAACAAATATCAATCAAATTAGGCTCTAATAATTATCTCAATTGGAGATCATAAATCCTTCTTCTAACTCGCAATCTCAATGTGCTTCATCACGTGGAAAAGAATAATGAAAAACTCAAGGTCAAGCTTGACGATGGAAAAGAGAACCCAAACTATACCTTATGGCTAGTAAATGATGGACCTCTCTTCTTATGGCTACTCAATATAATAAAGGAAGAAGTTCAAACATCCATTGCAGAAGATACTACTTCTTACAATGTTTAGAGTTCATTAAAAGAATAGTTGTTACCAACCATAATTGAAAAAGAAGGTCTTCTTAAAAAGTATCTATTAAAAAGGTATTAAGAACTTTGGATAAATAAATAAAGAATTCAAATCAATATGAGAAAATCTTATAGCTATCAAGAAATTAGTATTCGATCTTGATAAATTTTTTCAGATTGATACTTTCAACTAATTTGTGCTTTCTCTTCAAGGATGTGAGCTGACTCTTGCTACCTCGAAGCAAAAAGAAAAAGACTACTAGTTGAAGAAATAGAGGAAATCAAGATGGTTTTAGTTGAAGGGTAGAAGCTTTACTCCAATTGTTGATACAATAATTGAGGCTTTAGTTCAGATAACTATATGAGAGAAGAAATTAAAGGACTCAAACAACACCAAGAAAAAGTTAATAAACCAATCTGTCAAATTTGTAGAAGGAAAAATCATGTCACTCTTGATTGCTGGTATAGGTTTGATTATTCTTATTTGTTAAAGGACTTATTGCAAGCTCTAACTGCTCTCATTATAAAAAATAATGACCCTTTTCTCTATAAAAGCTCAATAGCAACAATGCATATCATCAATAATGCAGGTGTGTTGCTTAGTCCAAAACCATATAAATGGAACGATGTTATTTATATTAGAGATGGAGACATTATTTTTAACACATATTGGTGATACAAAATTTATTTATAACACATATTGGTGATACAAGTGTTAGTAGTTAAAATTTAAAGGATGTTCTTATTGTCTCTAAACTAAAGAAAAACTCAATTTCAGTATGTCAAATCACTGTCGATAACTCTTGTGTTGTTGAATTCACTCTATATGATTTTCTTATTAAGGATAAAACAAGAGAACATTAGGAAAGTGGCATATACAAAAACAACTATATATTTTGGATTCAAATTTTCATAAAGCTTTATATGCAATCAAATGGGGCAACTTATCTTCCTTCTAGCACTAACGTCTTAAACATCTATGTGCAAAGATTATTTCTCTGCTAAAAAGGAAGAAAGATATTGTTCTCATTAATTGACGAACTAAGCATTTGATTTGTGGTAATTGTTAAGTGGGAAAGATTTGTAAACAATCCTTTAATTTGAATAACAAAACTTTTGATTTTCCTTTACAAAAGGTGTATTCTAATCTCTGGGACCTACTCCTATTGTTTCCAATCAAAGTTTTCGATTTTATATTATTTTTATGGATGATTTTCAAGCTTTACTTATTTATGCCATTTTTAAAAAGTCATATTTTTATTCTTCTCAAGTTTCAATGACTTGTAGAAAACCAAATTGAAAAAAAGATTAAAAATTTTCAATGTGATAAGGTTAGAGAATTAAAATCTTTCAATTTTTTTCAAACATATTGGTGACTATGGACTTCAACTACAGATCTCATGCCTTGGGAGACCATATAAAAATGATGTAGTTGAAAGAAAACGCATATATATTATTGAGAAATGTTTAACCATATTAGTTCACGCTAATCTACTAGCATTTTTATGGGTTAAAGCAAGTCTCGTCGTTACCTACTTAATTAATAGGATGTTATCTTTAGTTTATATAACCAATGTATATCATATGGAACTTGGTTACGAAAGCTTGTAAGTGTTTCGATGTTTATATTTGTCATCTATAAGGCCTCAAGGGGAAATAAGTTTGTCAAAAAGACATATCCATGTGTGTTTATTGATTATAGTCTAATCCACAGGGGCTATCAATGTTATAAAATTTAGAAGAAGAGAGGTTACACCTTAATTAAGGCATGTTGTTTTTTAAGAAGGCAAATTTCTCTACAAACTAGCTCCTGTAGAATCAAATCCAATGTAATTAGAACCTATTGAAATTCCAACCTTTTTTGAATGGCTTAACATCACACCTAATATTATTCCTAAGGATTAATTTGAAATGTAATTATTAATGCAATCTTCTATTTTGAATAGTAATACTTGTTATGATGCCAATAGTGGCACGACTCTTAATAACCATAACATGCTAGCAGCTAACCTTAAAAATGATGCACTTTCTAATGTGGAAGAATTGTAAGAAACTAAATCATTGGCAATAATAGAACCAGTTGATGCACATGCTACCATATTAACAAATGATACAATAGACCTTATAGACTAGGTTAATAGCTTAAATGGTGTCAACATCAATAGTAATGCAAATGAAGCTTATGTTCATCCACAACAAGCTAAGCCACCTCCAAAACATTTGTAGGACTATCAATACTACTTGATCCAGGACAATTTACCTACAGAACCATGAAATTACCACTATGCATTTAAGGACTCTCGTTGGGTGGCTTCCATGGAGGAAGAATTGTTCTTCATTCAAACAAGGCCTAGTCACTAGTTCCACAACCATCAAATATGAATGTAGTTGGGTAAATTTTGTTTTTTTGAATTAAACATCATGAAGATAGCTTTATAGATAGACTAATAGCTAGTCTTGTTGCTTCACGTTTTACCTAAATTTCTTGGCGTTGACTTTAATAAGACCTACAATGCTATTAATTTTTATACTACTATTCAACTTGTCATTGCTATTTCTAATTCAATAAATTGGTGCATAAATTAACTTGACATCAACAATACCTTTTTCATAGAAGCTTGAAAGAAATTGTTTACACGGAGTAGCCCTCTGGTTTTGTAGATTTTCATAATCTTATATGCCTTCTTCACAAGTTGCTTTATAAATTAAAGCACGAACTTCGAACTTATTTTGATCATTGGTCTCAATTCTTTTTACATTTTGGTTTCTATTGTAGCAAGGTAGATTCCATTTTAATTATCTATCATCGAGGTTCTATTACAGTGTTATTTCTTATCTATGTAGATGACATTTTGGTGACTAGAAACAATAACTCATTCATCTCTCAACTTATTAATCAATTGAGTTTAGAGTTTGTCATGGAGGATCTCAAATTGCTACACTTCTTCCTACGTGTCAAAGTTATAGAATTCATTAGAGGAGATGTTCTTTGATAAGACAAGAACATTAAATATCTTCTTGCTCACATTGGCAAGACTAATTGTGCAATTACTACTTCTCTCATGGTTCTCGAGGATATGCCTTATGTTTTAGATGATACACTTATGGGAGCCACATATTACAAGAGTGTTATTGTCGCCCTTCAATACCTTACATTTGCTCGACCAATATCTAACTTGTAGTGAATACAAATTTTCAAGTTTTGAATAAAACCATTGAATTACATCTCAAGGCAGTTAAGTGAATACTTTGTTATCCTAAGGGAACACAAGACTATGGATTTCACTTTATATCTCGTAGTTCAGTTTCTTTATATACCTTTTTACACATTGATTGGGAGGATGCCCACGATGAAGCACAATTGGTTTTGTGTCTTCTTAAGAGCCAATTGCATCTCATGGTGTTATAAAAAACAATCTACATTTGATAGATCAAGTTCAGAAGAAAAATATTGATCCATGGCCTCCACTTGCTGAGTTAACATAGCTTACATTCTAGTACGTGACATTGATATTTCCTTGTTTCAACCTCCTTAGTTATTTTGTGACAATATTACTACTCCTTATATATCTTACAATCCTTTTTTTCATGCAATGACAAAATATATTGAAATAGATTATCACTTTGTCAAAGAAAAAGTGGTCATGAGTAACCTTGTCACATGATTTATGCTATCTTTTCATCAGGCTGCAGATTCCTTTTCCCAAATTTTTTCCAAGAGCTTCATTTTTATTTCTCTATGGTAAGATTGTCTAGGAAGCTGATGCACACTTCAGGAAGCTGATGCACTACCTCCTTGACTTCTTTCAGCTAGCTAGTTTCAGTCTTGCGTACTGATGCTATGCAATTGTACAACACAATGACAACTCCTATAGCTCCACTCAAGAAATTTTGTGTTGAATTTTTGTTTTCGAACTGACTTCACTGAATGTGTTGAGCTACTTCCTCTCAAGTGTAAACAAATGTAAAAAATAGGATAGGTTCTAGTTTTTTTCTTTTTGAATGTAAGGTTTTGGTTTTGAATGTAAAGATTGGTTGCAATCACTATGAAATTATAGCACCAATGTCTATATTTGTGACTTTACAGAATTTTTTTACTCAAACTTTGAAGGGAAGAAAATAAAAGCAGAGAGGTTTTTGGACAAAGTGCTACTCGGATACTGTTTCATTGAAAATGATAATGTAAGCTTTATATTCAGCTCTTACATATTTTAATACATCTGAAATTAAAGGAACTGAAAAACATGCTTCTGATTCAAGAGAGAGGAGCTTGACATGTCTCCTTGTCCCTTGATCAGCTAAAGACAAAACATGCTAAAAACCCCAACTGAAAGCAACTGACATTTAAAAGCCTACTGATTTAAAAGCTTTATAAAAACTGAATCTGATATGCTGGACCACTTTCATACACTTTTAGAAAAAAAATGGACAACAAACCTTTAACTGTCAGTCTCCACATCAGCTTGAACTTGTGCTTTGACAGCTTTACTCCATACTCCAATTCTGCTTCAGGAAAAAACTTCTTCAAGTTTTTTGAACTTCAACAGGTTGCTTCAATTTTTCTGCAGACATCTTTAGCTTCTTCACCAAACTTCCTTCTTTAATCTTCAATCTTTAGAATTTTACCTTTTGGAGCCATAGTTTTCTGAATTATTCCCAAAATCAGCAGCTCAAGTTTCCTGAGACGTCCGTCATCACCCTTCTTTTCTTCTTCAATTTGATTGCCATGGCAAGGTCCTCAGCAAGCTTTAACATTTCTGGTTTCACAAAACAATTAAATTCATAGATTGGACTTCATTTGCAGTACTCTACCTCCATCTTGAAAGAGGCTGATAAGAAAGCAAAAATTATTGTAAAAGAGATAAATATAACATGGAATAAGAAAAATCGTGACAGTCAAATCAAGACAACTACCAAAATCATTGCCAATAAAAAAATCATGGAGCTGTTGTACAAAATTAAGAAGCTAATGCAGTATATTACTATTCTTGTTTTTGTATTATTTGCATATATACCTCTCTTGTATCCAAAATTAAATTAAGAAAGAAAACAAAAGGTTTTCTACTTTTTCAACTATACGTAGGCATTTTCGCATTCAATTTGAGAAATGATCTTTAAGATTGCAAGCAATGAATCGATAGTCATTGATCGGCGCGATGGGATGGGAGTGTAAAGTGTGTATTCCTAGCCAATAACTCTTCTAACCCAAGAACAGGCTTTCAAATTCTGATCAGGTATCCAAAGGTGAGAACTTCGATCAAGAAAACTTCAACCGTGGAATTAATTATATTGTATTACTTGATCACCAGGTGTGGGCAGTGACAACATCCTTAAAGAAGAAGAACAAACGTTTTAAAAAAAAAAACTTTAATCGATTTCTCTCATCTCTATCATTATTATTTATTGGAATTGGTTCAGAAAAGTCAAAATATTTTAAAATAAGAAAAAGAAAAAGCCAATTTAGAGTCCCCGCAATCAATTACAATGACATTATAAATTTTGTTGCTAAAATTTCAATATAACTATTTCTAAAATATTAGTGCAAGAGAGAAGTTCTTTCTTTCTTTCCTTTCTTTTCTTTTCTTTTTTTTTTTTCCCTATCTACGCTGCTTTGAACCAACCATTTCAACAGTCACACATATGCCCTATGGTCAAATTCGAACCAACGAAGATGTTAACTATCGTTTCTTTTCAGACGCATACATACTTCTGTTGGTAGAAAGAAAGAAGCTGAAAGCTACTTGACTGTAAAAGAAAATTGTTAATGAAGCTGCTTTTTAGTTTAGCTAGGGTAATGTGTGATTTACTCACTGGTCTAGCAATTAGTTTATCTTCTTAAATGGGTTCAAATATAGAATTTACATATTTCTATTTTGCTTCATCTGAATACTGTATGCATACTCAAATATTAATTTATTGTGACAGCATGGAAACCCAAGAAACTTGTCGTATGCATGTAATTAGTCAAGTATAGGAGAGGTTCTTTCTTATTTTAAATGATAAGGCAGGCATTGTAAAAATTCAGAATCTGTGAACATAAAAATTTGACCTACGACTTGTAAGAGAAATACACTAACTTACATTAATAAAATAATACAGAGCAACCTCGAGATCTATTATGTATGTTTTGTTACAATATAAAATTAAACCACTAATCCCTCAACAACCATGACAACAATTTAGGGATTAAATATGCATTTCAAAGGCCATATTATGTTACAGGCGGCAGGTCAGAAATTAAAAAGTGAAAAAAGAAATGCGAAAAGGTAGAGATATTGAACTCGTTACTTGTTAGTAACTAAAGATTAAAGCGGTTGGTACGTCATTTATCAGCCAAGAACAATGATGAGCAGCCGGGAATTGTGAGGAGAAACAAAATGATAACTATTTGGAACTCTTTCAAAAGCTTTGTAACTAATTGCATAATGGTTCCACTACTCGCGACGCTTTTGGGAGACCCTTACACTCATTAACACGTATTTTTAGGTTTATGAGTATTTGCATACACTTGGCTACTTGTAGTTAATGCCAATCTACAAATTCTGTATTATCACATTCTATTGTAAATGTCTCACTAATGTATATGTTTGATTTTGATTATTATAATAATTTGCAACTAACAATGTAATTCATATTTATAAATTTAAACTTTGTTTTGATAATTTGTCTTATAAAAATTATTGTTCCTTAAGAGAAAATTTGTGATATCACTGCACTACTTCAATGAGGTAAACTATATGAAACAACTTTTTCTGAGCCATTTTTTATTCTCAAAAGCTATAAGTTTTAGCTTATCCATTTTTCATTTACGTAAAAAGACTTAACCGTGACCCGGTGGGAGAAGATTTAACAAGCTAGTCCGATCAATGGCCATTTTATCAGAGAAGAGACATGGGATATTATCTTTTTCAACCCTTTTTGTCTAACAGTCCCGGATACTGATAGGGCAGTGCCTAAGTCTATCATCTCTTTCTTGTTTGCGGTGGTTGCGCGAGCAAAGTGAGACAAAGAGACCCACCCATCATCTCTCTTTTTTGTTGGTGGTGGTTGCACGAGTAGACTCTGAGAAAGAGAGAGAGGTCTCCGGTTGTTTAAGAGGTGCTTTTCTATGGAGATTTTAAGGTCGAAGGTCATAGTTTCGATGGAGGCTTGCCCCCTGCAGTCTTGTTGCTCACTGTGTCTTTCTGGGACCCATTTCTGATACCCTTCGTTTGGACCAACCTAAAATTCCAGAAACAGTACCATTTCTCTATCCATGTAGGTAGGTTGCTCTTCTCATGCCCATAGTTAAACTAACCCCACCCCAAGACTGTAATAATCACCGTAAAACAAACCTCAATTTCCATGTGTCTCTGGGCTTTTATGTCCTTACATCTCATATATAAATAGCCTTTATACATAACCTTCCTTACTACAACAAACTAGTTACTCCACTTCTCCTACCTTCCATTTCTATATTCTGTCCTTTCTGATTGTATCTCTTTTCCTCTCCACCTTCTCATCTCCCTCTGGTTTGCTTTGTAAATGACACAGAGCATGAGCATATCCGTAAATGGACAATCTCAGGTCCCTCCAGGCTTTCGATTCCATCCCACAGAGGAAGAGCTCTTGCATTACTACTTGAAGAAGAAGGTTTCTTACGAGAAGATCGACTTAGATGTTATTCGAGATGTTGATCTTAACAAACTCGAACCATGGGACATTCAAGGTTTGTCTTCCTCTATTTAGTGTATAACTGCGAATATATTTTAAATTATTGTAACTTGATGATTAAGGAGTTTAGATTTTGGTTTTTGTAGAGAGATGCAGAATAGGGACTACCCCTCAGAACGATTGGTACTTTTTCAGTCACAAAGATAAGAAGTATCCGACAGGAACTCGAACAAATAGAGCTACTGCTGCTGGGTTCTGGAAGGCCACAGGCCGCGATAAGGTGATATACAGCAATGGAAAAAGGATTGGAATGAGGAAAACTCTAGTTTTCTACAAGGGTCGAGCCCCACATGGTCAAAAATCCGACTGGATCATGCATGAGTACAGATTGGACGACAACACCACCGACACCAATGTAAGCCTTTTCATAACCTACACCAATCTGCATTTGTTGAAAAAAATCCTGATCAACAACCTCTTACGTTAGCTAAGTTGTATAAATTCAGGTTTCCAATGTGATGGGAGAGGCAACGCAGGAAGAGGGATGGGTGGTTTGCCGTACCTTTAAGAAAAAGAATCTCCACAAAACCCTAGACAGTCCTTTAAGTGCATCCTCTATCACTGCAGAGACCAGGACGTCACAGATGTTCAGCTCTTTCAGTGAAGGAGCTCTAGATCAAATACTTCAGCAAATGGGAAGGACACGTAAGGAAGAGAACGAAGCTGACATTATTAACAATGGAAGATTTCTCCGGCCAATCGATACAGCTAGCAGCAATAGCTATAATGAGAGGTTTATGAAGCTTCCAAGCCTAGAGAGCCCAAACTCAACGAGTAGCCAAAGCCAAAGTTGTTACCAAGCCATGATCACAGACAATGAAGACTCCATAACCAATCAGGTGGGTTGCACCAATCCCAACCCGGTTTATCCTATCGACTCTAGACCCACCAACTGGGCAGCTCTTGATCGCCTGGTAGCTTCTCAGTTAAATGGTCAAAGTGAAACTTCCAGGCAACTAGCATGCTTAAATGATCCCGCCATGGCCTATTACACCCTTCCCAATCATCATGATGTCCAGTTGTCAAACCTACGATCGTCATTTTCTCTTCCATCAAACAGGTCTTACCATGGAAATCAAGATTTCAACAGTAGCGACGTTGACCTCTGGAATTTCGCCACCCGATCGTCGTCCCCTGATCAAATTTGTCACGAGTCAAACCCTAGTATATAACAGAACAACCCTACATGTAATCATATCGTTCAATACTAAAGTCAGAAGAGTATAATGGCATTAGTAATGTGACAATACAAGTGATATAACATTTAAATAAAGCGGAATGAGTGCTTAGATGGGGTGGCATTGTCAAACGTTATCTTTACTTAATCAAGATGTCTTCCATTTGCAATTTGTTATCTAGAAACGCAGCCAACAGTGGGTGGTATGATAATATCTTTCTAACTGCAATAATAATTCTGCCTTTTTATGCCTCTAATAATAAGGTCTTATTAGACAAGTCTTATGCGTAATTATTTTTGGATCGAATCATCACATGGTCTGTCGGCCTGTGCTACTTTTCCGGTACGACCTGCCGTTCACCACCATTCCTCCGTCGTAGAGACGGGTCATTGTTGTTCATTAAGCTCTGGTTTGTGTTACACACATTGAATAACCTAATGCCTCTTTTGATATGTTATTTTCTCAAACATATTGGAACCGAAAAAAGAAAAGACACCCAATGTATTGCACCAGACGGGTCCAGTCTCAAATCATATAATGGAGAATGGAAGGGGGACCATTAGATTTATAATTGGTGTAATCCCCTCCACAAACTCCTCCTTTACTTTTGTGGGAGAGAAAAGTTAAAAAGGAGAGAAAAATCGATAGTCAAACTAATATAGGTCGTGTGATATGCAAAGATTAACTAAAGAACCTTTTGATCTCTTACCCTTCAGTTTTAAAACCAATTTTTGAATTATTAGCTAATGTAAAACAACCTTGCTCCTGAGTCCTGTGTATAACTGTACATTAACTTGTCTGAAAATACAAAGACATGACAAGGTACGAGAAAGAAACAAATTAGTGGAAGCCAACAAGAAGCGGGATTCTAGGCCATGCCACCAACCACTTTCTTTGGAAAAGCTCAAGGAACTTTTAAGCCTTTGAAACTACGTAGTTTCCCATTATGTAATCCGACAGCGACCACCTTATTGGGAGTTACGGGTGTACGGCCTTTCTAATCGTCTTATCGTGTTTGCTCTCGAATTGCCGAAAGCACATGTACACGTATACCGAATCTGTTTCGTCCGTAAAAGTTAATTACTTTTTCATTTAAGTTAATATTGTTTGGCATATTATGTTTAGTAGCCAAAGTTTTGAAGGACAAGCTTAATCAATTGGAATTAGGCGTATATAATATTTTCAAGTAACAACGGGTACAAATAAATTTTGATGAATGAATCGAATTTTATTAATACATGCAATTTTAAAAATTAAATCCATATCACTAGCAATTACACAATGACATACTTGATCGGAAGTTAATAAGTTTATGATATATGATCATAGGAATAGTGTTACCCAAATAATCTCCCCAAATTTATTTGTTAATCAAATGACATCAATTAACTTAACAGTATAATAATATATATGCGTTAAAACAAGTAAGACGTTTATATATGCATTTTAATAAATTAAACAAAACCATTGAATTATTATTATTATTATTATTATTATTATTATTATTATTATTATATATTTAAAATTGAAAGAGATATATTCAATAATAATAATATTTGAGAAATATTATTATTGAAATTTGTTATTATCAGCTAATCAGTAGGGATAACTTCGTAAACAAATATAGGGAAAAGCCCTAGAGAATTAGAAAGGAGATCAAAACGTTTCAACTTTTGTGGTGTCAACAAGACTTATCCTGTGGAGAAAACCATGGAAGTTGGAACCAGAGGGAAATGTCTTCTCATTTACGCTCCATCCCAGATTTGAGAAAGACCAAAACTTGACTATGGAGCGAATATGCATCCGATTTAACTCCCCTACTTGACTTGAGTTACAAATCGACAAGGTCCAGGTTATATATGTTTAAGCAATATTTCTCATCACTTTCAGTTTCTGGAACATAATTTTCCCTTTTCATTCAATTGTACGCAGGTCCTACACAAATTCCTGTCTCATTGTTACATCTTAATTATCAATATATCATCGTCATCAGGAAATCATTCAACTTTTTTCTTCCGATGTAGCAACAAAAGAAACAGAAACAATTGATTACGTTTACTTATTTATACTTCTTTTATGCTAAACCTATCCACATGATTAAAGAACAGTTCAACATTACTGTAATTTTTACAAATTAAACCCTTGCATATTTTCTTATATGGAGAGTAGAAAACAAACGCATCCAGGAAGAGGCAAGCCCTGGTTTTAATTTCATTCCAATTTATGGTAACGGAGAATAGAACTAGTTTACTTGAAATGTATCGATTAGTGTGGTTGAGAGAGACAATCATGAACGAAGTTTCAAGCCTTCGAAACACATGATCACTTGTTTACGTCAAAGACCCACTAGCCAATGTGGAGTCATGCCAAACCCCTAATTGGTTCATCGATAAATCATGCATACAACTGGCCATGACAATTCACAACAATTCAACCCATTATGATCACCATTAGGTATTTATTGTTAGTGAGGACTTTGGATAACACCGGCAATTTATTGCTAATTAAAGAATTTAATCATTAAAAGATTGAAATGAAAATAACATTAAAAAATTTCTTAGAGATCAATAGTTGCTTTTGTGTTTTCTCAAAGATCTGATTAAGATAATTTGATCAATTAAATATATATTAAAACCTCTTAATTAGTGAGTTAATCAAGTTTGAGATAGGGTCGGACCGTGAGTTGGGCGAGATGTTACGTCAGTGTGGAAATTGGGGCACCTGCAGGAGCTTTCCTCTAATTTGTGGATGCACTTTCTATGTGGTTTCGGCATGGAAGCTCCTATTATATCTCTTTTTGAAAAACAAGGCCTAAGAATCATATCGCAAAAAGATATTTGATGTGATCAAAAGGCTGGATCCTAAAATTCTTTACATGATTTTTTTGTATCTCAAATATTTATACTCATTTCGCTAAAGTCCAGGCAGCTAGAGAACATGAAGAAGGTGACACCTTTTTACCCTACCATCACCAAGTGAGGTGTGAAAGATGGATCCCTTTCGGAAATTGTTGACAATTATTGACCTTCTAAACCAATTAACATGCCTTTTCTGATAAAGGATAATAATTGACACGTTACATCTCATCCCGGCTCCAGTCTTCTATAATGATATTTGCCCTAAGTTCTATGTCTCATAAGATGTTTTGACGGTGTTATAAGCTTCGGATGCAACCAAAATAATAAACTTTGCATTCTCTCTTATTAAGAATTAAATTATGATCAAATATGTAAACTTTATTTTATACTGTATATAACTTTCTTATTTTCTCTTTCATTTTATTATAATTTTTGTCATTTTAAAAATATTTTCAATAAAGAAAATTAATGAAAAGTGATGAAAAACAAATAATGTTATTTTCTGTAGGCTGTAAATCAATGAAAGGTCAGTTAACTATTTAAACATGATCCCTGCATCTAAATTTGGCTGGGACTTCAAGTGGCACAGTGGAAGGGAATAATAGTTGACCCGTGTACTATCTGCTGGTGGATGTCTTAATATTACATCTTTGACCTTTCTCGCCTCTCTTTTTTTTTTTTTCCCTTCTAATACCGGGCAATCAACATATATTAACTAAATTTTCCTATTAATAACGGGCAATCCACATACATCATCAAAAAACGACATGTTTGTTTCTACTTTGATTTTTTTTTTCAATTTTAAATTATTAAATTTATTTTATCTTTTTATTTTGTTTTTTCCAATTTTCTTAACTCATGAAAATAATTTTTTATTTTAAATCTAATGTACTATTAACTAAATATATGAAATTGCTTAATAAACATAATTTAAATTTAAAACGTCTTCAAAATATATAATTTCAATTTTATTTACTTTAATAAAGAAATATTATTTTATAAGTAAAATTTAATTATAAATCTTTTCTTTCAATAAAATATGACATTTTATTGATATTTTATTAATAAATATTATAGAAAAGATTGAAATAAATTCATATATTTAATTAATTCAATGAAAATAATTTATCATTAAATTTTTATGTAATATCTAATTATTATTAAAAACAAAAATACAACTAGATATTACATTAAATTCCGAGCCTGACTTGAATAGGGATGGAGTTAACAGATTCAGCCCTGTTTGACCAGGTATCAAGTTGGACTTATACTTTTCTGAAGTTTTGAGTTTTGAAATAGGCTCGTGTTTGAGCTTTTATGCTCTACCTATTCTATAGTCCAAAAAATTTTAAAAATAAATTTTAGTCAAATAAAATAATTTTAAAATTATATAATTATTTAAATTTGAAAAAATCAAACTTGAGCTCATGTTTAGTTTTGAACTATGAGTCTTGAGCTTGTACACCTTTAAATATAGTTACGTTAACATTAATAATTAAACATGTATTTAATTGTTGTTTGAAAAACATAAATTAAAAATAAGAAATAAAAACTAAAAACTAAAAATCATCAACTCGAAGCTCGAGAAGCCCTTAAATATACTTACATTGCAATCAACAAAAACATGTTTGTATTTTTATTTAAAAAATAAAAATACAATAATAAAAAATAAAAAAGAACTTAAATGATCCTTGAATGTTAAGATTCAAATAATTACCATATGCGAAATAAATTGTTTTGGCGAGATAATTCAAAACTAAATAATAAATTGAATTTAAGTGATATGTAGGCCGCTTACGAGAAAATGAAATTTAATCTCTAACACTTCAAAAGTTCCTACACCACCTTTTATGAAGCAAATCTTTATCTTTTGCTTCATCCTATCTAGGGATGACAAAGATTTTATACGAGCATCGTAATTTGTAATTAATATAACTAATCATACTTTTTTTTAATAATGATGGGATAAACACCCCCTAAAAAAAACTCTATTTACATTCAAACATTTTATACAAATTTAACTTAAAATCAAACATTAAATCTATATGTTTCAAAACATTCAAAATAAGGTGAAAGGGTTAAATTAAAATTTAATATTTTTACCATAATTCAATTTAAATCCATAATTGTAGGAACCAAAATGTTCAGAGTTACACTCCATCTTGTGGCAAAATAGGTTCCCTTACTACAATTTTTCTCTTCCTTCTCTCTACCCTACCATGAGTCTTTCTCCTCCTTTGAACTTTCTTCTCTCACTCTCCCTTTGGCACCCACTGCTTTTTTTTATCTTCTGCCTATTGTACCTCATCCATATTCTGTGATAACCCACCCAAATTACCCAAAACTCAGTCTACTTTTAAGCAGGATCCACATACAAATGCTTTACATTGACAAGTGGCGAGCGGTCGAATCCAGTCAATAAAATACAGAAAAGGAAACAGAAAGAGCGACCCATCACGAGAAATTGAATGAGTTTTCAGGCTAACATTTTACCATTTTGGTAAATGTCACTCAATTCCACCCCTATGTTAGAAAGTGAGGAGTTTCCTCCTCTCTCAACATCTCAGCAAACACCTACCCAGAAACTTGATAAACTGACTTGGAGTCGAGTAGTGGGAGACTAGACACTTTCGAGAAGCTTCACTATGTAGCTAGTGTTGGTTTATGCCCTTGCAGCCAACTTATTTTTTTGTTGTAAAATTATTTGTATGACATTATTATTATTATTCAATAAAAGACATTTTTTATCTTTGTGCATTTGTTAATTATTTAATTATTAATCATAAAGATAAAATCTAAGGAATAATTGTTATGCAATTAGAGATTATAACACAATTATAATTATGATATTCGAGTTGCATTTTTTTTGTATTATTCCTAAAATATTCCTAGATGTAGTTTCATTAAGACAAGGTATTGATGAAATGGTTGGACTAGCACATATTTGTTTCTTTCTTATGAAGAAAGTAATTGATCTCATAAATTAAAGTGTGGAGACATTTAAACAAACATGTGGGTACTTATTAGAGAACAAGTTCATTGAACTGACCCGATTATGAGAATCTTGAATGGAACATTGCTCATGTGTCTGTGGATCATCTCATTATGATGATTGTGTAATTGATCCTTAAACTTGAGATTACCAAAGTTATCTTATATAGGAATTGCTATCTTTTGATGCTACTTATGTTCTACTCTTGGAGTAATTCAATTCAATAGTTATTGGATATAGTATGAACGATATAGAGATAGTTAAGTAAATCAATAAAGCATTAGTTGTCCTAAAGTAATTAGGAAGAATGTTCTGTTGTTCTTGATTAGTAATTATTTTGGGAATCTTTGGCTAGAGTGATTTGAAATTTGCAAAAGTTGTTTCCAAATATCAATTATAAATCATTTACTAATTAGCAAGAATGAGCATGATTGGATTAGTTAGAGTAGACACGAATTCCATACTCTAATTTTAATTGGAACATTAGATGACGAAATGATTAATTTATATATCATAGTCATGCATAGACAGGTTAAATCAAATCACTTTGACATTTCTAATATTTGGGTGATCATGACTTGTTGCTAAATATCAATCATGATCTGTGATTATAAATTGTTTAATTCGGGAATTAAAGATAAATTAAAAGGAGTTTTAATTTATCTAATTCTAATTATCAATTAGAATTATAATTTATAATCATGACCAACACATTAGGAACCTAATGGGCCACACATAAAAGGTCTATAAAGGAGCAAGTAAAATTTGAATTAAATGGGACTTAATTGAGAAGTTTTAGAAACTTTAATGATCAATATGTGATATTTGATCTTATAAGGACTAATTCACAATTATGACTAAATTTTGACTTCAATTGTAATTTTGATGAAGTCCAGGGACATGAAAAATATGATTTTTCACATAAAAGGAAAAATTAGAAAATTTAGAGCTAGCACTTCTTAAAATTTTCCTCTTAAATTAGATTTGAGTTTTTTCCAAGTAGATCTAAGGATACCATTAAAGGTCGGACGATTGAGCAGCTTGTGAATTGACTGATTTAAGGCGAAAGAAAAAATTACAATAGGAAATCGAAACAGGTTAGTATAACTTTGTTAATTTCTTGTTTTATGTTTCAAATTAAATTTTGTTAAAGTTGATTATGTGGAAAAAAGTTTTAAAATTCATTCCACTGCGCTTATATTCGATTATGTGTTTATCTTCTAACAGTGATATCAAAACCACCTTTAACAGATTTAATTGTGATTCATAAGCTTGTTTTATTTTTTTATTTGATTTAAATATACAAAAGTTGCATATTTATTCATTAAAATTGTTTTGACAATTTGGTTGGTGATCTGAAAATGTGATTTTTGGAAACATTTTATAGTGTGTTATGAAATGGTTCTCGACATTTTTTACTTGGATACTTGTTTTAGATACTTGCTATTTGTTGTATTTATTTATGGTATTGTTTGAAACATTATCGTTCATGCTTTATTTTCTGCTTGTTATGAAAATGTTCCATAAGTTTAGATCTAGTTTGCTATCTCGAAATGTGTTATTTTTTTGGAAATGTGGATTACGATTTATGTGTTTCTGGAAATTTTTTTATTTTGATCTTTGTTACGTTTTGGTTTTCATTTGTGCGATGTTTCTTGAAAAAACTGAAGAGTTGTTGTCACTTCATTGCATAACTGAATCACGTTTCAGATGGTCTTCATAAACTCAAGTATCCATTGCTTTTCCAGTTTTCAATACATAACGTATGCTTTGAGTTTATTCAATACATGTTTATCCATTGCTTTTCCAGTTTTCAATACATAGCGTATGTTTTGAGTTTATTCAATACATATTTATTCAAACTCACATGTGATTGTTGATGTGTGTTTGGTTAATGAGATTTATTATGCGTAATGGTTGTTTAAGAAAAGGACCACTGATGGCACTAGAGAGATTTCTCTCTCTAGAGTTTTATGTGTATAAAAATTAGTGTTTTTATACCTTTGGAGATGGTGTAGAGTGTAGATTGGAGGTAGAGCCTGTATGGGCTAGCGGACCAGACAGCAGATCAGAAAGAAAGAAAACAATTACAGACTCTTTTAGAAGAAGGGGCGCTTGTGTGGCTGCACGCACCAACTGCTTCTCTTATGTTTTGTATTTTTATGTTTTTTTCCCTTAGTGAGATTAAGGTTTTTTTAATTAAAAAAGTTTAATTTAATTTTTCAAGAGTTGATTAATTAAATTAAATATTTTTAATTCTATATTTAGAATATAATATAATGAGACCCAAAATTTTAAATCCCTCATTAAAATATTAAGTACATGTTTAGAATATGAATAATGACTTCCATTGTTATAGGACTAAACCAGAGTTTTGTTTATTGTTAAGCTTGTTGAGTAAACTAAAAGTTGCTTTAACTCAAACATGTTTTGTCTTATAACGGTGGGTTTTGCTTAACTAAATTTATATGATTTGGATGAGAAAACTCATGATCATATTAATTTAAAGGCAAGGTCAGAAATCACGTATTACATATGTTTTTGGCAAAGAGTTAGCCCCTAACGGATCTAGGAATCATATATATAGGATGTCATTGACAAAATGTTATCTACTTAATTTTAATTTAGTTGGTTTGTTAAGCAAACTCAAGATCAATTAAGTTAAAATGGAATCCTAGGCCACTAGGAAATTATGTGATAATTTCTCGAATTAATAGTGAGGGGTATTAACTTATTTAAAATAGTGGGAGTAACTAAAATTTTAAAGTCCTTATTTATTTGGTTTTACGGCATACTAATTTTTTGCTTTTTCACAAAATAGTTTTTGAAAAAATGAGTATGAACTTGTCCCTGAGTAGAATCATGGATGTAAACAAATTGAATAGACCAAAATTTTCAAACCGGTTGCATAACCTTAAAATTATTCTAAGGTAAGAAAGAAATTGTACATTCTTGACACTAAGCTTCCACCCGAACTTGCGCAAGATCTACCAATGATGATAGGGAATATTATCAAAGTCATGTTGATGACAATGAGCAAGATACATCTGTGATGTTAGCTAACATGTCTCCTGAGCTTCAGAGACAATATGAAAATATGAATGCAAGGGAAATATTCCTACACCTTCGAGAGTTGTTTGGTGCACAATCGAGTGGAGAGATTTGAGATTGCGAGAGCTCTTTCTCAATGTTAGATGATTCATGAATCTTCAATGGAACTTCATGTTCTACAGATGATTGGCTACATTAAAAAATTAGGCCAATTAAGGTATGAACTGAACCTCGAGTTGAGCATTGATTTAGTGCTCTAGTCTCTTACCCAGAGTTTTTCACAATGTATTATGAATTTCCATATGAACAAAAGGAAGTGTCATTGGATTAACTGCTCAACATGCTCAAGACCATTGAGGGATGCCTTGAGAAGGAATCTAGCTCGGTTCTTGTTGTTGTCTCTTCTTTTTCCAAGAATAAGGGTAAGACCCTTAAGAAGAAGAAGAAGGATAAGAACAAGAACCAAAAGACTTCTACTAAAGTAACAAAGCCAGCAGGCAGTGGGAAGAAGAAGAATGACAAGGGCATGTGTTTGTGGCTTAGTCGGACATTAGAAGAGGAATTGCAAAGCTTATCTTGCTATCTTGAAGGAAAAGAAGTAAAGTGTAGCTTCAACTTCAGGTACCAGATGGATATAGTATGAACTTCAAGAAGTTAAGAGTAGTTCAATTCAGTAGTTATTGGATATAGTATGAACTATATGGAGATAGTTGAGTAAATCAATAAAGAATTCGTTGTCCTAAAGTAATTAGGAAGTTCTGTTGTATTTTATTAGTAATGATTTTGGGAATCTCTTACTAGAGTAAATTGAAATTTGGAAAAGTTGTTTACAAATATTAATTATAAATCATTTACTAATTAGCAAGAACAAACATGATTGGATTATTTGGAGTAGACACAAACTCCATACTCAAAATCCAATTGTAACATTAGATGATGAAAGGATTAATTTATACATTATAGCCATGCATAAACAAGTTAAGTCAAACCACTTTGACATTCCTAATTTTTGGGTGATCATAACATGTTGCCAGACGTCAATTATGATCTGTGATTATAAATTGTATAATTAGGGAATTAGAGATAAATTAAAAGGAGTTTTAATTTATAATTATGACCAACATATTAGGAACCTAATGGTCACACATAAAAGATCTATAAAGGAGAAAATGAAAATTGAATTAAGTTGGACTTAATTGAGAAGTTTTAGAAACTTTAAAAATCAATATGTGATATTTGATCTTATAAGGACTAATTCATAATTATGACAAAAGTTTGACTTTAGTTGTAATTTTGATGAAATCCAAGGACTTGAAAAATATGATTTTCATATAAAATGAAAAATTAGAAACTTTGAAGCTAGCACTTCTTACATTTTTTCTCTCAAATTGGATTTGAGTTTTCTCCGAAAAAATCTATGGATACCATTAGAGGTTAGAGAATTGAACGGCTCGTGGATTGATGGATTTAAGGAGAAAAGAAAAATCACAATAGAAAATTGAAACAGGTATGACTGTTAATTTCTTGTTTTATGTTTCTGATTAAATTTTGCTAAAGTTAATTATGTGGAAAATTTTAAATTCATTCCGCTGCACTCGTTAATTTTCCAACTGTGGTATCAGAGCCTCCTTTAACAGATTTAATTGTGATTCATAAGCTTGTGTTATGTTTGATTTGTTTTAAAATGCAATTGTTGCATATGTATTCATTAAAATTGTTTTGACCATTTGGTTGTATTCTTTTCTGGGATTGTCCGAAACAATATCATTCGTGTTCTAATTTTTCTTGTTATGGAAATGTTCCATAAGTCTGTTATCGATTTTCCATCTTTATCACCGGTTTGTTATCTCGATGCCTAATGGTGTTCTTTGGAAATGCAACTGAAATATTGTTTTTTCTGGAAATATTCTATTTTATTCTTCATCATTCGAAAAGTGTTTCTGGATATGGACAGATTTAATCTTTTAATAGACTGCTATTAATGCTTGCATTTAAAATGTTTGGAAAAGATGTAAAACGTTTGCATGTGTTTCTGGAAATTTTCTTGTGTTTCTAGAAATCTAGAAATCTGGAAAATGTTTTATAGGTTTCTGGAACTTATTTTTATTTTGATCTTTGATGCATTTGTTTGTCTACTTATGCAATGTTTCTTAAAAACTAGATGAAGAGTTTCATTTTTATTGTTCTCTTCATTTGCATAACTGATCAATAAAATCGAAACAAATGATTTTCTTCACGTACAGTTTCTACTAATTTTCTGGTTTTCAATGCATAACATATGCTTAGCTCTTAGTTTAATAACTGCAAACAGTTGCAATATAGAAATGCGTTCCGTTCATTTACTCGAGTTGTTTTTTGTTCATTTACTCAAGCATTAATGTATCAGGTGGCCATTATGTTTGTATGTTATTCATTGTTGCATTTTATATGTAACAAATGCTTAGGTAAAGTATGCTTCAATGATTGTTGTTGTATGTTTGGTTATTGGTAATTATTGGGCTTTAGTGTGTCAAAATAGAGACCACAGGCAGTTGGTGTAGCCGCCGCTGGTGGTTGGATAACCACTACCTTCGGTGGTGGTGGTTTCTCACTCTAGAGAGTTTTCTCTCTCTAGAGTTTTATGGTTTTAAAACCTTAAGTTCTCATATCTATAGAGACAAGATAGAGTGAAAATTGAAGGCAAAGATAACACAACCAAGACTAGACGGAAATAAGACTAGAAAGAAGGAAAAAAAACATTTCAAATGTTCTGGAGAAGAAGGGGCGAATGTGCATATGCGCAGCCTCCTAGCATTGCACGCGCTAGCTACTTCACCAAAATTTTTTATTTTTTCCTTGATGAGATTAAGGTTTATTTTTTAAATATATATATATAGTTTAATTTAATTTTTAAGAGTTGATTAATTAAATTAAATATTTTCAATTTAATTTTTCAAGAGTTGATAATTAAATTAAATATTTTTCCAATCTAATTTTTCAAGTGTTGATTAATTAAATTCAAATTTTCCAATTTAATTTTTCAAGAGTTGATAAATTAAATTCAATATTTTGAATTTAATTTTTAAGAGTTGATTAATTAAATTAAATTTGTTAATTTAATTTTTCAAGAGTTGATATTAAGTACATGTTTAGAACATGAATAATGCCTTCCATTGTTATAGGATTAAATCAGAGTTTTATTTAAGGTTAGGCTTATTGAGTAAACTCAAAGCCGCTTTAACTTGGACATGTTTAGTCTTATAACGGTGGGTTTACTTAACTAAATTTATATGATTTGGATGAGTAAACTCACGATCATATTAATTTAGCGGCAAAGTTAGGAATGACATATTATATATGTTTTTGACAAAAAGATGTCTCCTAACAGGTCTATGAATCACATAGGATTTGATTGATAAAAATGTTATCTACATAATTATAATTTAGTTGGTTTGTTGAGCAAACTCAAGATCAATTAAATTTAAACGGTATCCTAGCCTACTAAGAAATTATGTAATGATTTCTCGAATTTATAGTGAGGGCTATTAATTTGTTTAAAATAGTGGGAGCAACCAAATTTTTTAAGTCTTTATTTATTTGGTTTTACGGCATATCCTAATTTTTGTTTTTGACGAAACAGTTGTTGAAAAATGAGTACGAACTTGTTCTTGAGGAGCAGCATGGATGTAAACAAATTAACTGGACCAAATTTTTCAGACTGGTTGCGTAATCTTAAAATTGTTTTAAGGCAAGAAAAAAATTATACGTTCTTGACATTGAGCTTCCACCTAAACCTGCGCAAGATGCTGCCAATGAGGATTAGGAATATTGTCAAAGTTATATTGATGACAATGAGCAACTTACATATGTGATGTTAGCTAGTATGTCTCCTGAGCTTCAGAGGCAATACGAAAATATGAATGCAAGGGAAATGTTCCTACACCTTCAAGAGTTATTTGGTACACAGAGTCGGGTGGAGAGGTTTGGGATTGCGAGAGATTTGTTTCAATGTCGGATGGCTCATCGATCTTCTATAGAAAGTTATGTTCTACAGCTGATTGGATACATTGAAAAATTAGGTCAATTGGGGTATGACTTGAACCTTGAGCTAAGCATTGATTTAGTGCTCCAGTCTCTTACCCCGAGTTTTTCACAATTCATTATGAATTTCCACATGAACAAAAAAAGAAGTGTCATTGACTGAATTGCTCAACATGCTCAAGACCGCTAAGGGATGCCTTAAGAAGGAATCTAGTTCTTTTTTTTTGTTAGCTCTTCTTCTTCTAAGAATAAGGATAAGACCCTTAAGAAGAAGAACAAGAACAAGAATTAGAAGGCTTTTGCTAAAGTAGCAAAGGCAACAAGCGGTGTCAAGAAGAAGAATGAGAAGGGCATCTGTTTCCATCGTGGGGTAGCTAGACGTTAGAAAAGGAACTGCAAAGCTTATCTTGCAAGCTTGAAGGAAAAGAAGTTAAGCGTAGCTTCAACTTCAGGTTTGTTTATGATTGAAATCAATCTTTCTACTTCTGTTTTACAATCTTGGGTATTAGATACCAGATGTGGTTCACACATTTATAACAATGTGCAGGTATTGACAGACAGTAGAGCATTGAGAAAAGGCAAAATGGACTTACGAGTCAGCAATGAAGCAAAAGTTACTGCATTAGCTATAGAAACTTGTAGCTTAACTTTGCCTTATTGGTCTTGTACTTGAACTAAATAATTGTTATTATGTTCTTGTTATCACAAGAAACATTATTTCTATTCTGTGTTTGGACATGAATAGATTTGTCTTCATTATTAAGAATAACAGTTGTTCTTTTTATAAAGATGATGTTTATTATGGATCTGGTATTCTTATAAATGGTTTGTATGAATTAGATCTTCAAAGACCAATTCTAAACATAAATAGCAAGAAAAGGAGATTAAATGACCAAAATCTATCTTATTTATGGCATTGTAGGTTAGGTTATGTTAATGAAACAAGAATCACTAAGTTACATAAAGAAGGATATTTAGATCCTTTCGATTATTAATCATATGAATCTTGTGAATCTTGTTTAATGGGTAAGATGACCAAACTGCCCTTTAGTGGAAAGGGACAGTGTGCTAATAAGTTGTTAGAGCTTATACATTCAGATGTATGTGGCCCTATATCTCCTCAAGCTAGAGGTGGATTATCTTATTTCATAACATTTACAGATGACCATATGGCTATGTGTATTTAATGAAATACAAGTCTGAAGCATTTGAAATATTCAAAGAATTTAGACTTGAAGTAGAGAAACAAACTGATAAGAGTATTAAGATACTTAAATCTGATCGAGGTGGCCAATACTTGGACCTTGAGTTTCTTGGTTACTTGAAAGAGAATGAGATTCTTTCACAATGGACTCTGTATGGAACTCTACAATATAATGGAGTTTTTGAAAGGAGAAACTGCACTTTATTAGATATGGTACGGTCCATGATGAGTCATGCAATTCTTCTAGTTTCATTTTGGGGATATGCTCTTAAAACTATTACTTACCTATTAAACTGAGTACCGTCCAAATTGGTTGACAAGACTCCATATGAGATATGGACTGGTAAAAGACTAAGGTTATCACATTTGAAGATTTGGGATGTGATGCATATGTGAAGTGTGCAATGTCTGATAAGCTTGAAGTTAAATCAGATAAATGCATGTTTGTGGGGTATCCAAAAGAAATTTTTGGATATCAATTTTATCATCCTCTTGAGCAAAAGGTGTTTGTCTCAAGACATGTTACATTCTTAGAAAGATAATTTATTCTCAAAGAAAGTAGTGGGAGTGATGTGGAACTTAGAGAAGTTCTAGAATCATAAACACACGCTCAAGTGGAACAAGAACCACTAGTTGATACATTAGATGTACAACCAATGGTTCAAGAAACACATAGTTTGAGACACTCTAGAAGGGTACATCATCCTCTTGTTAGATTGGATCTACATGTTGAAAAAGGAAATAATAATGCTTCACTTATGCATAACAAACCTACTGATTTTAAGGAAGCAATGTTAGATATCGATTCTTTAAAATGGAAAGAAGCCATGAAATCCGAAATGGAATCCATGTACAATAACCAAGTATTGGCTTTGGTGGATGCACCTAAAGGTATAGTACCTATTGGATGCAAGGGGATTTTTAAGAGAAAAATTGACATAAATGGAAACGTACATACGTACAAAGCAAGGCTGGTGGAAAAAGGATATAAACAAAAACAAGGAGATGAAAAATGTGGATGAACCTTGTGTTTACAATAAGGTAGTGGGAGTGTAATCGTTTTCTTAGTGCTTTATGTGGATGACACATTGCTTATTGTAAATGACATTTTTATGCTCCAGTCTGTTAAGATATGGTTATTCAAGAATTTTTCTATGAAGGATATGGGAGAAGCAGCTTATATACTAGGTATAAGATCTATAGAGATAGATTAAAAAGGTTGCTTAGTTTGTCCCAATCCACGTATATAGACAAAGTGTTAAAGAGGTTTAGCATGGAGAATTCCAAAAGGGGATTCTTACCTATATCGCATGGGATTTATTT
>JAOSBN010000009.1:26551367-26565754 GCA_027563595.1 Erythroxylum suave
CCCTTGCAGCCAATTTATGATGGTTGTAAATTTATTTGTATGACATTATTATTATTATTATTATTATTATTATTATTATTATTATTATTATTATTATTATTATTATTATTCAATAAAAGGCATTTTTTATCTTTATGCATTTGTTAATTATTTAATTATTAATCATAAAGATAAAATACATGGAATCATTGTTATGTAATTAGAAATTATAATGTGATTATAATTATAAAATTTGAATTGCAATTTGTGTTATTCTTAAAATGTTCCTAGTTGTAGTTTCATTAAGACGAGGCATTGATGAAGTGGTTAGACTAGCACATGTTTGTTTCTTTCTTACGAAGAAAGTAATTGATCTCATAGATTAAAGTGTGGAGAAACTTAAACAAACATATGGGTGCTTATTAGAGAATAAGTTCACTGAACTGACCTGATTATGAAAATCCCTAATGGAACATTACTTCTGTGTCTATGGATTATCTCATTGTGATGGTTGTATAATTGATCCTTAGACTTGATATTGCCAAAGTTATCTCATGTAGGAATTATTATGTTTTGATGCTACTTATGTTTTACTCTTGGAGCAGTTCAATTCGATAGTTATTGGATATAGTATGAACTATATGGAGATAGTTGGATTATTTAGAGTAGACATGAATTCCATACTCTAATTCCAATTGGAACATTAGATGACGAAAGGATTAATTTATACATTATAGTCATGCATAGACAGGTTTAGTCAAACCATGTTGACATTCCTAATATTTGGGTGGTCATGACATATTGCTAAATGTCAATCATGATCTGTGATTATAAATTGTTTAATTAGGGAGAATTAAAGATAAATTAAAAGGAGTTTTAATTTATCTAATTCTAAATATGAATTATATTTATAATTTATAATCATGACTAACATATTAGGAACCTAATGGGTCACATATAAAAGGTCTATAAAGGAGAAAGTGAAATTTGAATTAAGATGGAATTTATTGGGAAGTTTTAAAAACTTTAAAGATTAATATGTGATATTTGATCTTATAAGGACTAATTTGTAATTATGATTAAAGTTTGACTTTAGTTATAATTTTGATAAAATCCAATGAGATGAAAAATATGATTTTTCATATAAAAGGAAAAATTAGAAAATTTGGAGCTAGCACTTCTTACGTTTTCCTTTCAAATTAGATTTGAGTTTTCTCCGAATAGATCTATGGATACCATTAAAGGCCAGACGATTGAACGGCTTGTGAATTGACGGATTCAAAGCGAAAGAAAAAATTAAAACAGGAAATCAAAATAGGTTAGTATAACTATTGTTAATTTCTTATTTTATGTTTCAAATTAAATTTTGTTAAAGTTGATTATGTGGAAAAAAAATTTTAAATTTATTTCGCTGCACTTAGATTCGATCTTGAGTTTATTTTCCAACAACTAGTGCAAAGAACGAACATGTATCTCCTCCGACAGACTTTTTCTCAAATGAACAAGTAAGTGGAAAACCTTAATTGTTGGATATTTTGTTAAGAAAAGAATTGTTTTCCCAGTAGTCCAACATTGGGTAGACACCAATTGGAAGAAGCTTTGTCTTCAATCCACACTTATAACTAAGGATGAGCTATTCATCTTTCGATCGTCCTCAGAGGAAACAATTGGCAAGGTCCTGGACATTAGGCCCTGATACATTTAAAGTGAGTCATTGTTTTTTAGGAAATGAGAATTGGGTGTCAAGCTAGACAGAAATGAAATTAAATATATTCCAATTTGGATGAACATGTAATCTCTCTTAAATAATGGTCATCTAAGGGTTTGAGTTATTTGTCTAGTTATATTGGAACTCCTTTAGCTATGGATGACAATATTGCAAATACAAAAAGAATAAAAAATGCTAGGGTGTTTATTGAAGTGGAGCTCGGGCTAAATATGCCAGCCTATCATGAAGTTCAATTTGGGTGGAGAAATGGTGGAAGACAAAATTTTGTTATCTTATCCATGGAAGCTTTATATGTCCTATCCATAGAATTAGTAGATGAAACATGGTACCAAAATATGGATTCCCAAGAGGAATGTTAATAAGGCAGTCAATGAAAGCAGACTACATTCAAGTGCACCTAAAATAAAGCAAGTAGATTGTGAAGTGAGAAATGCATAAATTTAACAAACGACTCATCCAATTAACTTAAGAAAGACAAAGAGTGGTCTTATGGAAGTATCTTAAGTCGTCGTCGTCGTCATCATCAGCATCAGCATCACCCAATCCGAAATTTCGTAATGAAGTGGGGTCTGGGGAGGTCCGATAGTATGCAGCCTTACCCCTACATAGTAGAGAGGTTGTTTCCGGTGGACCCACATGCAAATGAGACAATATACGAATAATGCAGGTTTCAGAGAAAAGGTAAAACTAGCACAAAAAAAATCTATGTAACTAAAATTTCAATAAATACATAAATAAATAGGGTTAAAAGATTAAAAACGTAAAAAAAAGCTATGCAAAAGTGTCAAGAAGATTTTAGAAAATAAATAGATAAATAAAAATGTGATAAAATAATTAGATACATTTAAATAAATAAATAAGTAAGATAAAGTAATAATAAATAAAAAATAGAATAATATCACTTACAGAAAAGCTATCAAACTTTATTTAAGAAATGCAAGTTTAAAAGACAAAATTAGTAAGAAAAAACTAGGATAGATATACCTGACATGCTGCAAAATTTGTTGTTTATACCTGATATGTTGCACAACTTTCTTTTTCACCACTTCATGAGATGTGCATGTCCTCCTTGAGTAGGGTCATGCTAATGTGCTCTGTTGCATTTCAAAGTTATTGGTTGTTCCCCAAAGGGACAACCGGTAGTTGTTCTATCCTAATAACTAAAGGCTAGTTTGCTACTTTAAGCTAAAAATTAAAAAGCATCTCATGAAGGAAACAGACTCACATATGCCCAAGTGCAACAAACAGTGGCAACATTAAGGAGAATCTTTTGGTAAAATGAATAAAGACATAAAATTTTATTAAAAGACATTCTCAGTAAAGAGAAAATTCTTATCCATACTATCAAAGCTTTCCTGGCTGAATTAAAATAATAAGTTGTAAGGAAAAAGAAACCAATTCTCAGATTCAAGAAATTCTATGCATCGTATTCATTTACTGCTGGAGATTAAAGTTTAATGTTATGGCTTTAATCCAAGAAACAGTTGATTAGATGCATCATCCTGCATCCATGGTCAGCATTGCTACTAGAAGCAAGACAAAACTACTATAACTCCCTATAAGTGACATAGAGATCAAACAAGAAACAAAGAAAAAAGCTTCTAAAATTCAAAACCGGTAACTAAGATTAATCAGAAGCAGCTTAAAACACAAATCCCAGACAACACTGGAGAAAATCAATCGGCAAAGAAAAACACATCATCAGAAACCAATGTTCATTTCAACAAAAAGGGACCGACCCAACATGTTAAAATGATGATTGGATCCATCCAATGTTGCAGAAGGGAGTAAAACTTTAAGTTCTACCCAACTTTGGACATATATTCACAACACAAACTTTTGATTGATTTAGAATAATGAAATGAATAATACAAAGCAAAAAATTGAAAATCTAAGAGCATATAATAGTGTCAGTTAACTATAAGAATAAAATTCATAACTACAAAACCGATCACCTTGCTAGTTAAACTCGAATGTCAAGAGAGCTGCGTACTAACTAAATTGAAAATGCAAAATGAAAATAAATAATACCTCATGGACACAATCCCACCATCAGAAATCAGTCTGAATCTTGTCCCTAGCAACATTACACATCAAAGTCGAGTAACACAAAGCCCGAGCCCCTACTCCAAACAAAACCCTTTTTGCATCCCACGAGACAATATTTTCTTCCGTATAACACCCAACAATTAAATACGATTTCTCCTCTTCCCTTGTCTCCAGCTCACCCTTGTTCAATTCCTCAATAATCATAATCACCCACAACCTAACTGACCAAATACCAATTGCCAACTAAAAACCTCTACATAGAAACCAAATTTAACAAACTATAGACAAACAATTATTACGCAATACATAGACCTTCGATCAATTCACAAAGTGAAAAAGAGATAGAGAGAACCAAAACTCCATAACCCTAAAATGAACCTTAATTTCTCCGTTTGATCGGTAGACAAAGCCTTGACCTTTTACAGAGACACGAACCTTGACCTTTTATAGAGACACGAAATCGATAAGGAAGCTATCATATTGTGATTTAGAAAAGAAATCACCATCAGACAACCCAAAAGAAAAAATGGGGTTAAATCGAACGGTAAGGAAGATAAAGATTTAACGTAAACAGATAGAAAAGGATGGTAAATTTGCGTGCAAATGTGTCAAATAAATCCAGATACAATGTGAAAATCAAGTACATTACATGAAGAAACACCATGTCTACATAATTTTAAGCCAGATTGTATCACTAGAAGCGGGAAAATTGAGATCTGATGACAGAAGGAATGGATCAAACCGAAAACCCTAGATCAGATGAGAAACGGTTACCTGGATGCCATGCTCGAGGTAGTAAAGCTCCCAACATGCATTTCCGACCTGAATATCGGCCTAGATGCCATGCTCGAGGCAGTAAAGTTCCTTCTTTATCCCATTTTCATATTGTATTCAAATACTACTTCTTTTTCAATCATGAGAGCAAAAACTTTTTCAAAAATTTTGGATTAGAATCTTAAACTTAGGACATAGTTTGGAGGATAATACAAGGTCCTATAAATAAACAAAGAAACAAAAGCGAAAATCCACAACTCCCCATAGAGAAAACGAAATGATAATATATTATGAGAACAAAAAGAGGAGCAGGGAATTAAGGAGTAAGAGTTTGATATTCGAATGGAACTTCTATACTGAAAAGCCAATGAAAAGCTAAATCTATATTTAAAATAAAGAGGATTTTAAGTAAATGAGGAAGAAACAATACTGATGCAAATAGACAGGGCTCATTCTATCTCACTCACACACTCATGGCATAAGGCATACACCCAAAAGCCAAACAAGATCACAACGAAGTAACTATGATGCTTAAGCGAACCACTACGACACTTAACTTTAGTTAATAACGGAACTAATACGCCATTCTAGGATGTGATCATAATAAAGCAAAAACCATTAAGAAATTAGAGAGAGAGATACAATTTCCCCTAGGTTTCGAGGATGGAGGATAGAACGTGAAGAACGTTAGGGTTAAGGTTTTCAGGAGATGAAGTGATCTTGTCCATCAATTTCTGGGCCTTCTCCACCAACTCCTCCTCTTTGTTCTTCCTCCCCTTCTCCTCCTCCCCTTCTCCTCCTCATCGCCACCGCCTCTTTGCTCATCTTATTGCGATCCACCATCCTCAGCTATCGAAGCTGAAGCTAGTCCCTGCTCTTGCGTCGACAACAATCCTACCTATGTAGAAGAGAATGGTAGTAAGCATAAGATATCATCTGAAACCTCTATGCAATGTGTTGATTTAGATGCAGAAAATTAGCAACAGGGGACTGCTAGAATCTAATAGAATAATGTTGAAGACATTATGCAAGAGGTTAAATCATAGATTCAACAGAAAAAGGCAGAAGAAATAACCAATGGAAAAAACAATAAGACAATCAATCATGTGGTAATTGAAGTAACAACTGATGACAGATTAGCTACCCCAGGTACTGTAAATCTTGTTAATGAAGAAAGCAATAGTGAAACTAGTATCCAATATGAAGATTGGCTGGCTATAAGCACTAAAAGTTGAAAAACTAGGAGAAGGACTAAAAAAATCAGGAGAAGTACTAAGTCCTCCTAACCTTAATAATTAACACAATATGGAGTGTTTGCGGACTAAATTGTTCTGATAAACAACTAGCTTTAAAAGATTATCTTCAAGCTAGTTAGTATGTTTTGTTGATTTAGTGGAAACCAATATCAAAGAGCAAGTTTTTCTAAATGAGTTGAAATTTATTACAATAGAATGAAAAACCTTGAGCAATCACTCTAAGGATCCTAATGGAAGGATTATTGTTGCAATAGATCTAGCTTATCTTGTTCTCTTTAACTGGTACTAAACTGATAAACCAATTCATGGTGAACTTGTTTTAAAGTCACTTGACATTCTTATAGCTATAATTGTGGTTTATGCTGCTAATTGGGAATTTCAAAGGGTTAGCTTATGGAAAGACCTGCAAGATATTGATCTAAGCATGTCAGTCCCGTGGATGTTGAAAAGGGATTTTAACTGCTTATTATTTCCTTTTGAAGCTTTGGGGGCAAGGAAAGTTACATATGTTGATATTAAAGAACTGACTTCATTAACTTCTTCTCTTGGACTTATTGATCTAAGATATCAAGGACCCATATTAGCATGGAGCAATCAATAGAAGGGTAAAATAAATGTTCAAAGAAAGTTGGGTAGGTGCTTAATAAATAATAGTTGGCTTAATCAAGTAACTAAAAGATATGCAATGTTTAAGGAACGTCTATTTTCGTATTATACTCCTATTAAGATATGCATCAATAGCAGCTTGATTAAACAAAATCACCTTTCAAGTTCTTCAACTCCCTACAAAAACACTCTCAACTTGATTCAATTATTGCAAGTGTTGTTGGTATGGATATGTAGGGTTCTAAGAATTTTCGATTTGTTCAAACGATGAAATGTATTAAAGATTAATGCATTATGCTCACTAAGCTTAATATAGATCCTTTGAAATTCAGTAAAGAACAAGTCCTTAAGAATTTGTATTTGACTCAGAAGCTTTTAGCCAAAGATCCCACTAGTTCCTCACTCTTAGAGAAAGAGAAATCAAAACTGTTTCCTTACTTGTATATTATTGAGGAATATCGAGAGCAACTAAAATAGAAATCCAATGGTTGCAAGAAGGGGATAGAAGTTCCAACTACTTTTTCAGTGTGATTCAAGGTAAGAGAAATAGATAGGATATTGTGCCTAGATGATAAGAATCGTATGAAGATAAATAAGCAAGAGAAACTAAAAAGAGTGGCTAGAAGTTACTTTTAAGCAATAAATGGGGTATCTACACACACTGTAAGTCATCCTAGCTATCTAATTAGTCAAATGGTTGAGTCCATCAAACTGGATCAATAGTCGTCACTAATTAGGGAAGTCATAAGTGAAGAGATAAAAGAGGTGCTATTTTCATTTCATCCAGATAAGTCCCCTAGGCTAGATGGCTTTAACGCTAGGTTCTTTCAAAAGAAATGGAGCTTGTTACAATTACCAGTTATTAAAGTAGTTATACAGTTCTTCAGTGGTGGCATGTTACTAAAATTAACAAGACTTTTCTTACTTTGGTGCCCCAAGGTCCCATCCTAAAGAAGTTGAATGACTACAGACCAATATCATGTTGCAATGTGTTATACAAGATTATTTCTAAGATCTTTGCTAATAGACTGAGAAATACTCTACTTGGTATCATTAATCATAGTTAGGGTGCATATATTTCAGGAACGAGGATGAGTGACAATATAATGCTAGATCAAGAATTATTCAAAGACTATACTTATAAGGAATGTGTCAGAAGTTGTGCTCTTAAAATAGATTTCACTAAGGTATATGACACAGTTGTCAGAAGATTCAGTTAATCAATCATTTGCCAACTTGCCGATTTAGTTACCTTATTTGTTAATGTAATTAATGCATTTTATATGCTTTCCTATTTAGAAAGTCAAACCTAAATTAGAGAAGCTGACAAATCTCCTCCTTTGTATATTCATATTTAGGATGGACTCCTTATGTATATAAATGGACAAAGTCTTCTCTAATAGGACATGAGTTTTATCACACAAAATCCTTTGCATTGACATGGTATCAGAGCCCTTGATCTCTACATAGTCATTGTCTAGTTTTTTCAACTTTTGGTTTCTCATTCCTAGTTCAGTTTTTTTTAGCTCCTAGTTCCTAGTACTTTAGTAATCTTATGTCTTCAAACATAGAGTCCTTGATTCATTTTAATGGTAAAAACTACTCAGCCTAGGCATTCCACTTTAAGATATAAGTCAAAGGAAGAGACCTATGGTGCCATGTTGATGGCAACAAACCTACTCCTAAACAAGGTATGGATGAATATGCTATGCGGAAGGTCTGGGATGCACAAATTATGACATGGATTATGGGATCTGTAGAACCCAACATTGTTTTGAATCTTTTACCCTACAAGATTGCAACTAAAATATGGAATTACCTCAAGAAAATCTACAAGTAACAAAGCGCAGATTGTCGATTCCAACTTGAACATGAATTATCCATGATTCATCAAGATAGTCTCTCTGTTTCTGATTTTTGCTCTAGCTTTATGCATCTTTGGGCTGAGTATACTGATGTAATCTATTCTACCTTACCTGCTGAAGTTCTCATTATTGTCCAATCTATTCGTGAATCTGCCAAAAGGGATCAATTTCGCATAAAATTGAGATCTAAATTTGAGGGAACTAGGTCCAATCTTATGAACCGAGATTCAATTCCCTCCTTGGATGTATGCCTTAATGATCTACTACGAGAGGAGCAATGAATTGTCACTCAAGCAGCCATGGAACAACAAAGATCCACATTAGTTTCAACAGCTTATACAGCCCAAAGGAAGCCAAGAGGTAAGGATCCAAGGGCTATTCAATGTTTATGCTACAAAGGATTTGGTCATTATGCCTCGAATTGTCCCAAACAATTCTAAAACTATTGCAAAAGGGATGACCATATTATCAAGGAATGCCCAATCTGACCTCTCGAGAAATCTGAAACAACATTTATTGCCTCGATTAGATCTTCTAATGCTAGTGGTTTAGTGGATATAGCCTCGTTAATATAAAATGTTCCTGCTCCTGCTCAAACTATAAGACTTGAGATAGTACAAATGATTCTCTCTATAACGTCTAGCCTAGGACTCTCCAATAAACCCCTATCTACTTCATCCACTTGGTTTTGTGATTCTAGAGCATCCAATTATATGACACATAATGCTCAAATCCTAACCAATGTAAAGAAATATTCTGGAAATTTTGAAATTCATACTGCAGATGGAAATTTATTACTCAATATAGCCACTGGTGATATTTCTCCTTTAACTAATGTTTTTTTCTCTGCAAACCTTGCCACTAACCTTATTTCAATTGGCCAGTTGGTTGACAATAACTGTGTAGTAGAATTTTCAAATTTTGGTTGTGTTGTGCAGGATCGACAGTTAGGAAGGATGATTGCAAGGGGGCCTAAAGTAGGACTTATTTTTCCACCCCAATTTTCTTTATCATCGTGTCTTTCGTTTACCTTTGTCACTTGTAATCTCGCTCAAGTTGATTATCAAGCATGGCACAAACATCTTGGACATCCAAACTCTAGTGTACTTCATAATTTGCCAAATTTTGGTTTACTTGGGAATAAAAAGCATTTTTCCATTGATGATGTTTAATTTGATTATGATTCTTGCAAGCTTGGTAAGAGTAGGACTTTGCCATTTCCAACTCACATGCCCAATCCTGTCTAACCTTTCGAAATGGTACATAGTGATTTGTGGGGTATGGCACCAATTATATCGCATGCTAATTACAAGTACTTTGTCACATTCATTGACGATTATAGTCGTTTCACTTGGATTTATTTCTTGCATTCTAAAGATGAAGTGTTCTTAGCATTTAAACTTTTTCAAGCGTATGTCCAAACCTAATTTTCTTCCAAAATTAAAATCTTAAGTTTAGACAATAGGGGTGAATATATGTCTCATTTGTTCCAAGATTTTCTGGAGACTAATGGAATAATATCTCAAAGATCATGCCCTCAAGCCCTATAAGAAAATGAGGTGGATGGAAGAAAAAAGGTCACCTTCTTGATGTTGTTCGAGCCCTTTTAATAGAATCCTCAGTGCCTGCTTGATTTTGGTGTGAGGTTATCTCTACAGTTGTTTATCTTATTAACAGGTTACCTTCTCCTTCATTGAATCATGTATCTCCTTTCTATAGGTTATTTGGTCATTCGCCCATTATTCTAATCTCCATACCTTTGGTTGTGTATGTTATGTACATCTTCTTACACAAGAACGCACAAAATTCACAGAGTAATCTGTTAAATGTACTTTTCTAGGATATTTCGTGCATCACAAAGGGTTTCTTTGTTATGATCCTAATATGTATCGTGTTCATATTTCTAGAAATGTAATTTTTCTAGAAAATCAATATTTCTTTCTAATCATCAAGACTCTCTTTCTCCTTCATTCTCTATGTTGCCTATTTTGGTATAACAAATCAAGAAAATTCTAAACCACTTTTGGTATAACAAAGACGTTCCAAAACTACGATAGATCTGCCTTCTACTATGCCCCCTCAAGCTCCTTCCCTTGCTACTGGTTCTCTCGCACCAACCAAATTTGTATTCCCAGACGCCGTACACGAGTTAGTAAAACACCAGATAAGTATTGTTTTTCTAATCCTGTCTCTTTGATAACCACTTTGTCTCCTATTACTATCCCCTCATCTTATAAGTAGGTAATGGAACATGAGTGTTGGCGTAAGCTTATTGAAATAGAACTTCTCGCTCTTGAAGAAAACCAAACTTGGGATGTTGTAACATAACCTTTCTCTATCAAACCACTTGGTAGCAAATTTATGTTTTTTTCTCAAACTTCATTCTGATGGATCTATCGATCACTATAAGTCTCGATTAGTAGTTCTTGGGAATAAACAAAAGTATGGTCTAGACTATGAAGAGACCTTTGCACTAGTAGCTAAAATGACCATAGTACGAACCTTCCTATCCTTTGCAGCATCTTAATCATGGCCTTTACTTCAGATGGATGTTAAGAACGTGTTTTTACATGGTGATCTTAAGGAAGAAGTCTACATAAAACTTTCATCTGGTATGCCCACTGCTTCTCCTAATGATGTCTACAAACTAAAACGATCCTTGTACAGCTTGAAGTAGGCACCGCGGGTATGGTTTGAAAATTTTAGATCCACTCTTCTTGGTTTCTCCTTTACTCAGAGCCAATATAACTCTTCTATATTTCTTCAGTGGACATCTAAAGGCATGGTTGTTCTTCTTGTTTATATGGACGACATCGTCATCACTGGTTCTGGTTCTGAGGCCACCTCTAATCTTCAAAAACTGTTGCACACCACTTTCCACATGAAAGACCTTGGCCCACTTACCTACTTCTTGGGGTTGGGAGTTCATCATCATCCCAAGGAATTTTCTTGAATCAAAACAAGTATATTCAAGATCTAGTTCAGCAGGCAAGACTTACAGGCAGTGCTTTTGTTGACACTCCAATCGAAGTCATCGTGAAATACCGATGTGATGAAGGGAAGCTTCTTAAGGATCCTACTTTATATCGTAAGATGGTTAGTAGTCTTATTTATTTAACCATTACTCGACTAGACATCTCTTATGTTGTTCATACTGTTGGTAAGTTCATGCAATCTCCTCGACACCTTCACTTATATGTTGTCTGACACATCATCTGATATCTACTTAGCACGCCTAATCATGGCCTATTTTTCCCACTGATTCTTCACCATAATTGCAAGTCTACAGCGATGTGGACTAGGCTGGTTTCCCGAACACATGGAAATCCACTACTTGTTGGTGTATGTTTCTTGGTAATGCTCTTATCTTTTAGAAATGTAAGAAACAAAACTATATCTCAAAGTCATCCACTGAGGTAGAATACCGTGCCATGTTTATTGCTTGTTATGAGATCATTTGGCTACATGGTTGTAAGGCCCCAAAATATACTCTAGATGAAATGTTACATATTTATGAAAGTACATGTATGATATAAGTTAAAATTGTGCTAAGATTTGAAAGTGAAAGGCATGTGACTTAAATTTTGGTATTGATTGACCATAGGTAGTGAATTGGAATGAATTGAAGCCATTAGAGAATTGAGATATTTAAATGTATATTTGGATTAGGAAAAATAGTCAAGAGACAAGATAAGTTGGAATATGAAAATGTGAATGATTAACTTTATGAGTGAGTGACATTTGGCATAGCTAATGCATTGATATTTGGCACCACTCATTGGATGACAAATGGCAACATAACAAGAGGATGAGTGGCTCGATGGGAGTGTTACAAATGGCAGTATAATAAGAGGACAAGTAGCTCGATGGGAGTGTTACAAATGGTAGCTTGAATGGAGAGCAAATGAACTTCATGTTGTGGTGATAAGTGTCATATGGTGGTAATGACACCTAGCACTCATAAGTGCTGAATCACCTAAGCCATTTGATGGTTCTACAACACTCTCTCCATTCTTGCAATTTCTCCACCGAAACTACTCTCTCGTCCTCTCAACTTCTAAAATGTTGTTGAAATTTGAATCGTCAACACTTGGAAACTTTATAAGAGCTAATTGCTAGGAAGTGTTGGTGTAGTTGGACCTTTAAAGTGATTTGAAGTTGTTCTTTGAAGTTTAAAGAGGTAAGGAAGTACTAAACTTGGTATCATGATAGAACATGTATTGTTTGAAGTGGATAAAATGTGTATTGAATTAATGAAGAATTGTGGTTAGAAACTTGATACATGCCGGGTACTCATTAGAAGGTGTGGTTCTACTAAACAGCCATTGGCTTTTCAGGCATATCTTAACTTGTAGACATCAAAATGGGATGATTTTAAATTCATATTAAACTAGATACATTTATTTACAACTTTCATAACGAAGTCGAATTTGAATTCTATCACTAAAGGTTTTGAAATTTAGCTTGAAGTTAGGTTCTAGCATAGGTTGCAGCACTATCTTTGACAAAAATCGTGTCCTATTTTTATCAAATAAACTGTATTGATATAAGCTGAATTAGACAAAGTTGTCTTCATAAATGTTATAGCTTATCCTCTTAGCTTTCTATTGATATAAAGTTTATAATTTTTGGACATCATACTTGAAAGATATGACTCTTACAATTTTGAGTCCATATCAAGGGTGCATGATCATTCTTACCTTTTTAATCACGGGAGTGCATGATCGTGCTTGACGATCATGCACAAGCATGATCGTCCACTATCCCTTCAATCACGGGAGTGATCAATCATGCTTGTGTACAATCGTACACTAGCCAAATTTTCATATGTGCTCAATCTGTAGTATTTTGGGTATAACTCATGGAATACTGAACCAAATTGAATGAATTTTATTTCGTTTAAAACTTAAGACATAGAGAAACATTTGATTAGAAGAACTTATTGTCTAAAAATGTCAGTTTCTAGGTCAAAATAACCACACAAATCAAACTCGAAATCTACCTAAGAAAATATGGGGAAAATGCAGGAAAAGGATAGTGGACAAGGTTTTTACCATGAAGGTTGAATAATATTTGGATTTGTAATTAAACTAATAGCATAAGGAAGGTGTTATTAGATAAAAATGTATCTACTTTTGGAACTTATAAGGTATTAAAGAAATGAAGTCTATTTATGAATGTTAATGTGATTTAAAGAACAAGCATAATGTGTTGGTTATGAATGTTTGTTAATTGGGAACTTTTGTGATTACATGTACTGTCAATTTACTTAGTGAATTCATTGTTGCATGATTTCAAAATGTATATGTTCACAAGATATGTTAAGTTTAAATAATTGTGAATGATTAGATCCTATGTGAGCGAAATGGAATAAGTCATATGATATGCATTATATGCTTTGGCATAAATTCTAAAATTTGAAATGATTTATTTTAAAACTGCTGAGTCCTAGTGGTGGGTAACTAGGCATGCCTAGAAGGGTTAGCAGTTGCTTCTGTAATTAGACACTACGATGTCTTCTGTAACCAGACACTAAGGTGTCTTTTGTCCCAGACACTTCGGTATCTTCTTATTTTAGACACTTTGGTGTCTTCTGTTTCAAATACCAAACATGGTATTTTCTGTTATGATCCCGTCATCCACTTTTGTAAAAAGGATTAATAGGCTAATTTGTTTTGTATTTTGTTACATGCTCAGTTAAGGATGTCAACAGGCCGAGCTGGGCATGGGCTGGCGATGGCCTGGCTCAGCCCGTCGAAAAATATTGTTGGGACGGCCTGGCCTACGACCCAAGCAGGCTGCAAAAGGCTGGCCCGAGGAGAGGCTCGTGGCCCGGGCCTCCCGTTGGGCCATTGTTGGCCCGGACTTTTATTATATTTTTAAATTTTTAAAAAAATAAATTTAAAAAATTGTTGTTGTATTTTTTAAAATTGATAAATTATAAACTTTTTATTTTATTTTTCATATTTACAACATATGTATATTATGCATATATGTATTTACGCTTTTTAAACTTTTTATTTTATTTTCATACTTGCATAATATGTACATCATGCATATATATTTATATTAATCTTAAAATGAATTAATCACTTTATTAATCCTAATGTATCAATTCCAAAATAATAT
>JAOSBN010000009.1:26589208-26606397 GCA_027563595.1 Erythroxylum suave
TATACTATAGTTTCTCAATATCATATTACAAACAAGTACTTCTCATATTAGCCTTATGGTTTAAAGAGAGAAAAAAAAGTATATTAGTCATTCATAAAACCTACTTTCAGGATTTTTGTTACTTCAAAAATTCTAAAACACTTGTTAAATCCACATAAATATTAAACACCAATTGAAGAATTTCTATTAGTTAAAGAGTCAGAGTATGCCTCAAATCTTGTATGCTACATATTTTTGGTGTAACTAATAACTCAAACTTAAGGTGTATTTTTGTTGGTCAAGGGAATTAATAGTTGGTGTCTACTCAAAATTGATTTTGTAATTTTAGAATTTGATCAAAATTACAATTTCGAGTATAAGAATTACAACAAATATACAATATCAACCCAATTATGTAGTAAATCTATGGAGAAAATTTTAATAAGTAACCTATGTTGATCTTTTTTAATCCATTCTGCTGTTGTTGGTCTTCTTTATTACAATTGATAAATGAAAATTATTTAAGTTGTATGCTTTTGCCTTAACAATAGTATACCCAATTATTTTTTATACTTTTTAGGTTAAATTATAATGAAAAATATGGAATCATCCTCTACTTGTGGTAAGTCCGATCCAGTATGGAATTATTTTTCTTCCTCTCAAACATCTGATAGGAATGCCCAATATAACTGTATGTTTTGCAGTAGAATATTTAAAGGGGGAGGAATTTTTAGAATAAAAGAACATGTTGCTGGTGTTAAGGGTAATATTGCTTCTTGTAAAAAAGTACCACTTGATGTGCGTGATATGATTGGAAAACATTTGCAGGAACAAGTAAAAAAGAAAAAGGAAAATAAAGAGACTCATGATCTATCTTTTGGAGATGACGAAACACCACAAACATAAGATAAAGGAAAAAGAAAAGTTACTATTGACATAGATTCTTATTTTTCTCCAAGAACTACTCCTAATTCTCAACCTAGTCTAAAAAGTTTTATGATTGATAAGGATGTTATTTTGAGATGTAAAAGAGCATGGGCTAGATGGTTCTATCGTTCATATATTCCTTTAAATGTTTAAAATTCGTCATATTTTTCAGAAGCAATTGATGCTACAATAGCAATAGGTCCAAGATTTAAGGTGTTATTTTATTATGAGCTGAGTGTGCCTTTGCTTCAAGATTTAAAAAAAGAATGTCAGTTAATTGTGGATACATATAAATTTAGTTAGCAATCAACACGATGCACTATTATAGCAGATGGGTAGACTAATCAAAGACAAAGAACCTTGATTAATTTCTTGGTTTATTGTAATATTGGAACAACTTTTATCAAATCTATTGATGCTTTTGGCATGGTAAAAAGTGATAATGCTTTATCAGAATTATTTTCTAAAATTATCGAGTGAGTTGGACTAAAGAATGTTATGCATTTTGTTACAGATAATGCAGCTAATTATGTATCAACTGGGTCCTTATTACAATCAAAGTATGGCATATTTATTAGTCTCCATGCACTGCTCATTGTATAAATCTTATTTTAAAAGATATTGGTGGTATGGATCATATTTCTAGTCTTGCTTCATACGCATCTAAGTTCATAATTTTTGTGTATAATCATGTCACATTTTTGTCTTGGTTAAGAAAGCAAGAAGATTGGGTTGAGATCATGCGTCCTACTGCTACCAGATCTACAACTACATTTATTACTTTGAAAAATGTTTATCAACATAAGCAACCACTTCAAAATTTGGTGATAAGTAAACTCTTTTCAAGTCATAAATTATCAAAGAGTGAAAAAGGAAAGAAGTTTGTGCTATTATTCAAGATAATAAATTTTGGGTTGCTTGCTTGATGATTGTGAAGATTATGACTCTACTTATAAAGTTGTTGATGATTGTTGACTTAGATGAAAAGTCATCTTTAAGGTATATATATGATGGTATGTATAGAGCTCACAAAACAATTATAAATCTTTTGAAAGGGAAGAAGAAATTGTACAAGTCTTATATAGATATTATTGATCGATGATGGGATAAGCATCTTATTCAAATGATCCACTTAGCAACTTATTTTCTCAATCCTTATCGCTTATATAGTGTAGAAGCACGTACAATTAATATTATGTGCGGTTTGTTTGATGTGATTGAATACAAAGGTATTTTCTCTATTGAAAGCAATCATAAGCGATAAATGAAATTATATTGTATCTTGAATATTTAGAGAGTTTTGCTAGATCATCAACAAAGAGAGAACTTATGATGAAAAAAATGCAGTCAGGTAAGTTTTAATGTTTTATACTTTTAATTCATTATTTACTTATTAATAATATATTTTTATCATAACTATTAATTTAAAATACAGATGAGTGGTAGAGATTATTCTATCACAATGCTCCAACAATGAGAAAACTTGCCATTAGGTTACTCAATCAAACTTATCAGGTTGCGAACGTAATTAGAGTGTTTTTTAACGTATGCATACAAAGAAACGAAATCGTTTGAAGTATTAAAGACTTAATGACCTTGTTTACGTTACTTATAATCTGATAATGAAGAACAAATATTTTATAGTTTTTTCAATATTTTTATTTTTATTATTGACTTTATAATTTCTCTATTATGTGTTTAGAGCACTTAGTGAAAAGAGAGCTTACGATCCAGTTGATATTGATTGTATTGAACATACTGATTTTTGGATCGAAGAAGAAGAACCATCGCCTGATCTTGATTATAATGAATTTGAAAAGACGATTTATGAAGAAAATGTATTTGTCATAATAAATGAATTAAGAACATCTACTGATGGTCAATTTATATCTTATTTTGATCATATTTAAGTTAAAATTATATTATATTACAAGTTTACAATTGAGGATAATTTCATACATTACTAATTTGTAATTTATTTTAATGTAGTAGAAGAAGTTGATGTAAATACTTTGAATAAAAGCAGTTTACAAATCTTTAAATAGTATTAGAGAATTTAGAGATTTTTACGATGATGAGACACAACCTCTTTCAAAAATACAATTTTGATTTTTATGGTTATTTTAAGTTTTATATTAAACTCATATTTATTTATTATTAGTTCATTATATAATAATAGACATTGGTGTATTTTTTATTTCAATAAAATATTTTATTTTCACTTATTCTTATAAGTTTTACTCTTTATTTATTATATACCGGTTTTATTGCGGTGCACTACCAGTTGAACCTCTAAACCTTAAACCTTTCTTTCGACCTATTTGATGTCTAATCCAATTTTTAAAACATTGGCTGGAGCGTCCGGAAAGGCAAGCAGCAAAAAGTCAAAGACAACCATATAGAGTTGGAAAAAAGTTGAGTATAAGTAATAACAACAACAACAACATTCTAGTAGAAATTTTGCTGAGATGCGGGATCTAGGGAAGTTCAAAAGTACACAACCTTACTATTAATTGGCAAGGAGGCTATTTAATAGCTCAACACAAAAAAAAAAGGGTTTTGAAAACAGTTGAAAGAGAATAGAGTTGACTACAAGGATACTAAATCTGATTTAATCCAAAATACACGAGCACATAGCACTCAAAGGTTTGCATGATCACTTAAATTGCTAAAATATCAATATAAGTAACTTCATTAACACCCACAAAAGGAGGAACTGAAAAGAAACACTTACATTTCTCAGAAGTAGAACCCATTCTACAATAGTGTCTGAAAATCCAAAGATTTAACTCCGACATCAGCAAAAATGAATGTCAAAGGCAGTCAGGATCGTGTGGAGATGTCAACTAGCTATTATTTTAACAATTCACTTCAATGCACATACACGAGAGCAAATTCCAATCAGCAAAATAGTAGGCTGGATATGTAAGTCTTTGGGATAAAATAAATACCCACTACTGCATTCATTTTTCTGTACTGTAGATGAGCAGTATGATCCTGCTGGACAGAATATCTCACTACTAGTACCAACATCAGCCCATAAGTTGCTCCTCCATAAGTATCATTTGGTTGTCCTGGTGGTAGTTGATAATTGTATCTGCAGAGACCTACATTCTGGTATATTATTGACCATTGGTATTGCATATAGGAACAACCTGAGAGCTAGAATCCTATCTTACGGTTCACATAGACCAGTTATCAGATTGATTTTTGCGAGGGGGCAGTACGAACCCAGTGGCAAGCAGAAAGAAAATTCCAAGAAGTATAAAATATCAGAAACTAACAAAAAATGCACATGTATAAGGGCATCAATTAGGTAACACTTGATTCTTGGAAGACCTAAAACCTGCAGAGGAGCAAACCAAAACAGCCCAATATTTGTGACAGAATTAGATTATTTTCCATTTAAAAGGGTAACAGACAGGACATTTTAGGTACATATCCAGAACGACATAAAACATGTGTATATCAGAAACTAACAAAACCTGCACATGTATAAGGGCATCAATTAGGTAACACTTGATTCTTGGAAGACCTAAAACCTGCAGAGGAGCAAGCCAAAACAGCCCAATATTTGTGACAGAATTAGATTATTTTCCATTTAAAAAGGTAACAGACAGGACATTTTAGGTACACATCCAGAATGACGTAAAACATATGTTGCAATTCAAGTGTAGTCCCAACAAGGAATGAACATTTAACTACAAAGATTTTAGCTTCAATTCTTCTTCAGAAATACTTACGTATCATGCATGTGAGACCATGAGGACAGAAGAAACCCTCACAACATTTCAGAATTATTAGCTATGTCTCTCTGCCAGATTATTCAATTAGTAGATAATTGATAGTTGATAGGACCTGTGCTGAATGTTTCAACCTCTACTATTTACTAACGATGAAAGCTTTAAGTAACAAAGTCTCAATGCCATAATAGCAATCTCAACCTCTCAACACCCCGCAAAACTTGCTTCACGGAGATGCTCTTAAGCTATCCCTGTATTCTTCTTAACATCCTAAAGTTCTTTGTTCCTGTGTATGCTTCTTGTTATCCTAGAAGTTATAAATGCTTCCTGGAATCTAAATAAGGAAAATTTTGGTGTTAAGAGCATGAGCACTTCTCTCTATGTCCTCATCTCTCAAAAATCAACCAAACCATGATCATATCTTAGTTGTTACTCAAGTAATACAAGTACCTTCAATCTTCATAATGCATGTAGCCAAGAAATCTGTAGTTGAAGAAAAGTTGAATGCTTGGTTTCAATCAGCTTCCCTGAAAAAAAAAACAAAAGAACTTTTAACTTACCTTCATTCCAAATGTTATTGATCAAGACAGATGAAGTAAACTACATAGAAGGGTCAAAATCAAAATTTCAAATAGAATAACCTAAACAAAGAAAGTTCACAGAGCAATGAGACCAACTTCCCTCTTTGACATTAGAAATCCCACAGTTCCACTCAGAGAAACACAACGTTCTTATCATAAACAGATGCAGGCAATGTGTTTCTAAATCCCAGTGTTTGGAAAAAACTATCTTCCGCATTCAGCTTCAATTCGACACATCTGCTTGTAATGTTCTTTTTTTTTTGAAATCGTGTAACCCACGAAACTCGTTGGTTATCAGTTTCCCAGACCAAAGGGGACATGCTCAATTTATTTTCCACAATCCATGTTAAAAAATGCATAGAGCTCCTTGATTTTCAACCTCAATAATTAAAAGCATACAACACCCAAATCACGTCTTCATGCAGCACAACAAACGCAACCCAAAAAGAAAAATATGTATCTAAAGCTGAAGCAGAGATGCTCTTCTGAACACGTTCCTCGACTGCTACAATGGTCCCTGCCATCGCTCTTCCCCTGCTACAATAACACAATGGATATTGTGTTGGTTGTTATTAATGATGGTAAATAATAGTATTATAAAAAATTATTGGGAGTATATTATATAGAATATATTTATTAGTTTACGTTTCAACTTAAATTTTCGAAATTAAATGTTTTTTATTTTTACTATTTAAGATAAAACAAAAAGTAACATGAAACTTTCCATTTTGATCGCTTTCTACTTTCATAGTTTTTTATTTTATTCTATAATAAAACTTCCTTATAAACAATTGAATTGAATCACGTTCCATCCAATCTCGTTATTAACCTCTGAACCAACAATAGCCTTAGCATCATCTCACGGGGGAAAAAATGGAAACTTGTAAAATGGGGTAACAATTACCAGCTTCTGACTAGTAGAATATGTATCGCATCTTTATTAAAGTTGAGGCTGTCGAGCAGCAAAAATGACATGACACTGGCAACTAAAATCATAACGCAATTTACGGTCTTAATTTAGGTTGGCAGCCACGAAAATAGTAGCAGTGGACAATCCTCAACACAAAAACAAACAATAAATACCCATCTTTACTCATGTTACTTGTGTTTAGCAGTGAATAAAAATGAAGTCAATCAGAACCAAATGTACAAAACGACAATTGTTTCCGAGAAAACGGAAAGAAATCATCAACTACGTTCACTTTTCTCGGAAAGATCATTAAGACGCTCCTCCAGTTGGTCCAATCGAACACTCCAATCCCTCTTTATGCACAGAGGCCTCACGTTACTATAATCCATGTTATTATCTTCTTCTTTCCTGTTTTCTGCTGCCGTCAATACCCTTTTCTTCTTACCCTTTTTATCGTCGTTTCGCTTGTTCTTCTCGCTGGCCGCTTTCTGCATAGCCCAAAGCACATCTAATCCACTTAGTCCTCCACTTTCTTGCTTGGGAATTTCTGGCTTATTCGTGCCTCGCTCCCGTTTCTTTTTCTGCGGTTTCCTTTTGGGGGCTGCCGAAGCACGGTCGTGAGATGGCTGAGATCTGGCTGAGACAACGGCCGGAAAGAGAAGTCCGGTGCGTTTGGTAGCGACAGCGAAGGGTCGTGGTGGTAACGTAGACATAGTCCACATAGTTCTGGGGGGTACGGTGGAATGTGCTGTACATGTAATATTCAGACTTTTTAATGTTTTGGCCATAGGTTCCAAATGTCCATAGATATTTTCAATCTTCGATTAGATCGCACAGTACGCTAAAGACAAATATTGTCTGAACATAACCGTAAAGTAGAAGGATAGGAGAATCTAAGGCTAGTAAGCTACTTCCTTATAATGCGTGGAATTGGGTGTATGAGAGACCGAACTGGTTACACGGTTCCAAGTTCTTGTATCGTGAAGAAGAAAATGAGAGGCCTAGTGACCACAACGTTTATGAGAAGTCTGTCCGTAGACATAAGCAGCAAAAGGCAAATCCGAACTTTGCTTCTTCCTTTTCCATATTCCCTACCTCTTTGTCATATAGCCGCATGGAGCCTGTGGCTAAGTCGTAAGTCGCAAGTAGGAAAACGTATATAATTCATATGCAAAGACTACTAATTGAGCCAAAAATTTAAACGCCAATTTTGACAATTAGACTTTCCTGTTGAGTCTTAGAGTTTTTTTCTTCTTTTTATCCCAAGAGATGTCTTAAAAAGGTACTAATTATAAGAAAGTATTTTTAAGCTATTTATATCTAAACTAATTTCCATTAACATCGGGTCCGTAAAAAATAAAGTACTGGTTAAATAAATTTTTTCATTCATAAGACTCTGAATTTAAGACTTTTAGTTAAGAGGTGAAAGTGCTAAACCATTTGCATCTTCTTATTTGATTCTTGAGTAGTAGGATATAAGAGATCGTATTCTAGAGTGGGTCATTTTCTTGATCCATACAACTATTACCACATAATAGTCTTGACGGTGATATGGGAAATTATCAGCAGGAAAAAGGAATAAGCTCAATTTCTAATATTAAGACAGAAAAAGTTGTGAGTTGTGACCAGACAAATTGTTGCCACCTAGGCACGCTGAACTTTAACTGGATATCTATCTATGGAGTCAAACCAAGGGTTGCCCTTTGACTCACCCTCTGGAATGGGCCTCAGGGCTTTCCACACAGCACTGTTGCACTTGAAACCGGACCCGAATGCAATTTGCCAGACCCGGTGTCCACGGGAGACCCGACCCTTGGCCTCCGTGTAGGCCAACTCATACCACAGGGAACTACTTGACGTATTGCCAAACCTGTGCAGCGTCATTCTTGATGGCTCCATGTGCCAATCACTGAGTCTCAAATTCTTCTGCAACTCGTCCAAGACAGCTCTGCCACCAGCATGTATACAGAAATGCTCGAACGCACGCTTGAAATCGGGTATATAGGGCTTTACTTTAGCTTTCAGGACTTTTCTTTTCACAAGCGTGACGAAGAACATCAACTGTTCACTTAATGGCAGCACCAGAGGGCCCAGTGTGGTTATGTTCGTCTTCAATGCGTCTCCTGCAACAGCCATTAATTCACGAGCTAAAGAGACCCCTATAGCTCCTCTGTCATCCTCTCTCTGATAAACACACTGATAGTTCTTGTCATCGGCGCCTTTGTGGGTCCGAACTGTTTGGACGAGCTCATACTTGGACCGAACCTTGTCTGCTGGCTTGTTCGAGAGGAGAATAGCAGCACCGCCCATGCGAAATATGCAGTTGCATAGTAACATAGACCGATCATTTCCAAAGTACCAGTTAAGTGTTATGTTTTCTGTGCTCACTACAACTGCACAAGAGTTGGGGTTTGCTTTGAGTAGATTTTTAGCGAGGTCAACGGAGATAAGACCTGCACTGCAACCCATGCCACCAAGATTGTAGCTTTTGATGTCAGTTCTAAGCTTGTAGCGGTTCACTATCATGGAGGAGAGAGATGGGGTTGGATTGAATAAGCTGCAGTTCACAACAAGTATGCCGATGTCGCTAGGTTTAACTCCAGTTTTAGCGAAAAGCTCGTCCAAAGCACCGAACATAACTGTTTCGGCCTCGGACCGGGCTTCGCTCATCGATAGATTCGGAGGGTTAGAGGTTATTGCTCTTGGGAAATATGTTTCGTCTCCTAATCCCGACCGGCTCGCAATACGCTTCTGGAATTGAATGGTTTCCTCCTCAAAAACGCCGGTTTCTTCTGTCATTTTCAAAAACGAATCAACGGACATCTTACGTTCATCTTCAGGTTTGTAACAAGCGAAGTCGACGAGGTAAACGGGTCTGGACCTCTTGGCCCAGTACAGGCTGAAAAGGAAGAGTAAAACTGCTGAACCGGCGAGTCTTGTGGCGGCGTCAATGTCTTGCAGTTGTAGGGACCGAGTTTTCCACACATCGTAAACCCGGTTCAGTTCTAGACCGGTGAACTGGACCAGCGTGGCCGTGAATAAAGGTAGCATTATGAGAAACAAGAGCAAAGTTGCGGGGTTACATGAGTAGCCATAGCCTAACTTCACGTACTTGAGCTTAACAGACTGTAAAAAGTCAGGCAGACGACGGCGGATTTTTATGACGACGGAGGAGGCGTCCTTGAACGCCATCTCAGCCGTTAGCCTCTCCTCATCCATATCTATGCTGTTACTACCCATGATGAGTGTGTAGGTATGTCCCTCTCTCTCTCTCTGTTACGTTCTCTCTAGCTTCTTTCTTTCTTTTGCTCTCTCTTTGGTTCTCTGACTTGTCGGAAAAACAAGGGTGTGTTTATTTATAAACAAGAGTCAACGAGAAGCTGAACGAGATCACCTTCCAAAGAATAACAAATGCTGAATTGAAAGAAAGACTACACGTTTCAAATGGATAAAGGAAGAGAGATATATAGACATTTCAACCTCAAGAATGGAGAGAGTATTCCACTAAACTTTGTATATTAACTACAAGAAAGCAGTAATGAATGATAGTGTTGGAATTTATGGCGAGTAGTTCCGAGAATGGATGGATAGCTCAACCACCGCGGAAATAAAAATTTTCCTTTATTTTGCAATTTCCCCTTTTAGTATTAAATTCATTAACAAATAAAATTTTAAATTGCAATTGTTTATTAAATTAAAATTTTAAATTATAGACTGCAACTTATTATGATACCATTACTATGACCAGATCTATTCATTATAATTACAATCATATATATTATTATAATTATAGTAATTTTATCTGTAATTATTATAATAATTTATAGTTAATTGTCGGTATTGAACCTGTCGGTATTTATAAAAATGTCTTCTTATCAATTAGTGAAAATACTACAAATTACAAATCTCTCAAGATTTTATGTTTTAGCCAAATTTTAACTGAGTAATTATTGCTTTCGTAGTTACTAAAAGCAATTTTGTTTTTTTTCTTAGAAAAGAAAATTTTGGTTTAATTATGAGTTTTAATTTTTAACATTGGTCATAAAACAAAACTAAGCTTATGAATGAAATTGTGTATGTTGACGATGTGTTGGAACAAGAGGATAATTAGCTGTAGGCTGAGAATTGGGCCGGTAGATTTAGGTGACTGGCTATGGAGAAGCAGTAGATGAAGTGACGAAGGTGCCGGTGGCCGTTGACCAGTCCTAGCCTCTATTTCACCATGTTGGCAAATCCAACTCTTGTAATTTTTTGCCACGTGTGGCCAAAAGGAAATTGCTCGAGGGGAGAATATGAAATCAATAACAGACGAAGTTGAGACGATTTTTTGACACACTATATCCCTTTAACATAATTATGGTCAAGCACTGACCAGACTTTCTAAATTAGGTCGTCTTCTCTTCCTTTTTGGAGTATTATAGTACCTAATGTGTTTACAATGCTCCTCTCGAGGAAATTGAGAAAAAAGGAGTCGGAAATATGAAAGCAGGATGGCTGCATTTCGTGTTGTATTGGGTATTATTTAGGGTTTTGATGTGTATATTGGTAACATTTTTAATATTTATTCAATCAAAAACAAAAAGGAAGTGAAATGGGAAACGCTTAGGGTCTATTTGCAAGCCATAGAAATCATTACATGTTGGTATTAATAACAAAATTAAAAGTAATTCAGTTCATTTCTTTTCCAATGTGAATGCAGACATTGGAGACGATGACAAGTGACGATGAGGTCTCCATCACTTTTAACACGAAAGCTACGTAGAAGCCTCACAACCTTGTAGGCATGGACATAAGTTGGGGAAAGTTATGATTAGTTTCCAAGACGGAAAACGATTGAACTGTGCTATACAGTAGGTGGACAAGATTGACATTTGACGAGGATTCTTGCTCTTAATGAAAGTATTTGTTAGTTTTAAGAAATAAGCAAATCTGTACTTCCCCTAACTATCCTATACATTTGCATAGCTTCATCTAAAGATAAGTGCGATGTGCCTGTACCAAGCATTTTTTTTTCTCAACTTTTGTTAAGATGATTGGCAACTGTCAACTGTCCCTCCACTCCTTATTTAATGGCTGCGAATGCGAAACTGTCACCATGGGAGAATAGACTAGGCCCTTTCTGCTTTACGAACACTGTAGAATTAATAAGAGAATTTGTTTCATTTGGGATAGTTGTTTCGTGACTCATGACTTACCAACCAGAAACTAATCTAATAATGAGCAACTTGAACGAACTTTGGCCCTACTGACTGTCGCGGTTCTAACCATATTGGCAGATATCGTAGTAGCCAAAACCCTACATATAAAAATCTTGTCAGTTTGTATAATTTGTTGTCACGAGACCATCCACGACTCCGAGGTTAAAACACCTGTTTGATTGTCACCCACTTGTGTTTTTTACGTTTACAGGCTTTGTTGGAACCAGAAAATCCACTTACACAGCTCTTGACAGAGACTGGTTCACTGTTCAAAGCATGCAAAATGTGGAACCTAATACTCTCAACTACTAAATAAGTTTAGATGTCTGTCCTCCTACCTACTGGCATTCTATTATGGCCAACCAACGCTGAGATAGTTGTTCTGTTTAATCTCCTTTTTGCAACGTTTTTCCTAATTTTCAGTTTAATTTATCGAAAGACTAAACACTAACCAGTAACTAACCTATTGATATGAAGCTTACCGTGTTTAATCCACTCCTGAATTTTATGTAATGTAGGCTTCAATGTGTCAGAGAGATTCATAAACTCATACTGTACATTTGGTCTCTACCTGGCCGGCTTAAGAACTTGAAACTTAGGTCAATCGATACGAAGAAAACAGGAGACATTTTCAGAATATAAATAAAATGTTTACGGAATTCAAGTTTCATCCACAAATTTTATATTGACGTATATTACACTTGATCTACCTACCGATTCTACCTTATGTACATATCCATTTTATCTCCCCTTTTCTCTCAATCACAGATTCATACCCGTTAACCCATGTATAGTCTAACGTCTCCATATCCCTGACTTTTCTCCACATACCTTTTATAGCTTAACGTTAACCATTATTGTATCCTATTTAACTTGTATGAATCCAATAACAATACATCGCCTCTGTTTTCATATCTATATCAATTCCTTTGGTTTATACCAATTACTTCACATGGTATCAGAGCAGAACCATGGCAGAAGAAAATAGCAATAACAGTAGCACTCCTTTAACACAGCTAACGAGAAGAGATGTCTCTGTTGACATGGATTCCCCTTACTTTCTTCATCCTTCTGACAATCCTGGAACCATGTTTGTAACATGCGTTCTGAACGGGGATAACTATCCAACTTGGAAAAGGGCTATGCAAAATGCCCTCCATGCCAAAAGTAAGATGCCCTTTGTGGATGGCACGTTAAGCAAACCAGACTCCACATCTCCTGATTACTCTTCCTGGACGAAGTGCAACTCCATGGTGATCTCATGGATATTTAATGCAATCTCACATGATCTACATGACAGTGTTGCATATACAGAGACTGCACAAGAATTGTGGTTGGATCTTGAAGAACGATTTTCGCAAGGAAACGCTGCACGCATCCATCAACTTAAGAAAGATATTTACTTACTACAACATGACAGCAAATCTTTCGTTTCCTACTACACCAAATTCAAGGCCTTGTGGGATGAGCTTCAGATGTTCGAAAAAATCCCACGATGCAACTGTGGTGCAGGAAAGGAATTCGCCACAGCAAGAGAACAGGAGAAAGTGCACCAATTTCTTCTCGGACTCAATGATGAGTTCAAAACGGTACGTTCACAAATATTGAATTCAGAATTCCTTCCTTCTCTTAGCAGGGTATATGCTATGGTGGTTCATGAAGAAAAACAACATGGCTTGATTAGAGCACGCATACCGACAGTGGAAGCTACCGCTCTTGCCGCCAAGGTAGATCCCACTAATGTCAGGACCACATATCGCAACCAAAAAAGATGCGATTATTGTAATAATACAGGACATTCAAGGGATGAATGCTTCAGATTGATTGGGTATCCTCCTAATTGGAAGCAAAAACGGAAGACAGATACAAGCAAAAATAGAAACATTTTATAACAAACACATATGGCACATGCAGCCACTGTCTCAACAAGTAATAATGGTCCTTCACCCATTGCTGGTCTTTCTATGAATCAATACAACCAATTGATGCAACTCCTAGACGGCAACTCCTTGAATTTGGCCAATTGTGTCGGTAAGCAATACCTTAACTCTAATACATGGATAATTGATAGTGGTGCTTCCGATCACATGGTTGCATCCAAAAATATGCTAGATGATCATACACGAATGGAACATCATGCCACCGTTAGCATACCCAATGGTAATTCTTTACCAATTACTCATATTGGAGACACTAATTTATCTTCTAACATTAAACTGTCAAACGTATTATGCATACCTGGTTTTAAATGCAACCTCCTATCAGTTAGCAAGATCACTAAGGACCTCAATTGTGCTGTTATTTTTCTTGCTGACTTTTGCGTTTTTCAGGACCTCAAAACGAGGAAGTTGATTGGATTGGGTAAATTACAAGATGGAGTTTATCAATGCACTTTTCAACATTCAGCTACTTTATCTCAAGTTTCCAATACCACCCTTTGGCACCAACACCTAGGACATGCTTCTCTTCCTAAAATTAAACAAATTTCCACTTTAGACATTAATCTTCCATCTCAATTCGTTTGCGATATTTGCCACAAGTCTAAACAGTCACGCTTGCCTTTTTCTCCTAGTATTAATAAAAGCATACGTTGTTTTTCTTTGATACATTGCGATGTTTGGGGACCCTATGCTACCCCTTCTTTAAGTGGTTCACATTATTTCCTTACAATTGAATACAAACAAGAGTTTTATATCTTGTGATTTCATTTTTCATGAACATATATTTCCTTTTGCAAACAAACCTCCATCTCCAGCATCCAACGTTGTTTTCCCAATACCTTTATATGAGCAAGAGTTTGATATTGACTTTACAGACACACCTACTTCCACGAACTTGAGCAATCCTATAGCTCAAAATAATTCTACTCCTACACCTATTATTCAGTCTTCACCTCCTCCTCGACCTAAACGTATGCGTCAACTCTCTACTAAACTCCAAGGCTTTTCATATGACATTCCAACTTCATTAGCTCCATCTGCTTCTGCTAACTCAAGTATTGTCTACCCACTGTCATCAGTCATCTCTTATAATGGTTTTTCATCCTCACACAAAGCCTTTCTTGCGGCCATCTCCTCTATAGATGAGCCTTCTACTTTTTCACAGGCTTTTAAAGATCCTCGCTGGCGAGAAGCAATGTATGCCAAAATTACAGCACTTGAAGCAAATCACACATGGACTCTTGAATCCCTCCCCCTAAGAAAAGGAGCCATCAATTCAAAATGGGTATACAAGATTAAATACAAGGCTGATGGTAGCATTGAACGCTTTAAAGCATGATTGGTGGCAAAGGGATTCACCCAAATTGAAGGAGTCGAATATAACGAAACCTTTGCCCTTGTTACTAAGCTCACCACAATTCGTTGCTTCTTAGCTCTTGTTTCCATTCGCAATTAGAGTTTACATCGACTTGATGTTAATAACGCGTTTTTGCATGGTGATCTTCATAAAGAAGTATATATGAAAGCTCCTTAAGGTTTTCATCACCCTGGTGATTCTCAAGTTTGTCGTCTACGCAAATCTCTCTATGGCCTCAAATAAGCTTCAAGGCAATGATTTGAGAAGTTCACGTCTTCGCTTATTGCCCTTGGGTTTAAGCAATCTAAAGCTGACCACTCTCTCTTTAATTCTCGCTGCACTAGTAGTTTTGTTGCTGTTCTCATTTATGTTGATGATGTCATTATTGTCGACGATGACACAAAACAGATTACTGAACTCAAAACCCAACTCCATTGGCACTTTCATATCAAAGACCTCGGCCATTTAAAATACTTCCTTGGGCTTGAAGTAGCTCGCTCTCCACAAGGTATTGTTCTTTCCCAACGTAAATATGCTTTAGATATCTTACATGAAACAGGCATGCTCGCTGCAAAACCCGCTGCCTTTCCAATGGAGCAAAAACACATGCTTGCAGATGACAAAGGTGCTTTATTGGAGGACCCCTCTCAGTATCGTCGCCTTATTGGAAGATTACTATACTTGACTATCACACGACCTGATCTCAGTTACTCAATCCAAATGCTTAGTCAATTTCTTCATGCTCTAAGACAACCTCATCTTGATGCTGCCATAACAGTCCTTCGATATATTAAAGCTTCTCCCGATTAAGGCATTTTACTGTCAAGCTCTAGCACACTGCAACTGAACGTCTATTGCGATTCCGATTGGACAAGTTGTCCAACCACAAGACGATCAACTACAGGCTACTTTGTCTGTTTGGGTCACTCTCCCATCTCTTGGAAGTCTAAGAAACAGACCACTATCTCTCGATCATCTGCTGAAGCAAAGTACCGTGCTATGGCTCACACAACCAGCGAGTTACTATGGCTACGTTAACTCTTTCAAGACCTATGTGTCCCTTTTTCCACTGCAGCTCAACTTTACTGTGACAATCAATCTGCCATTCACATAGCTGCCAACCCTGTCTTTCATGAATGCACCAAACATATCGAGATCGATTGCTACTTCATTCGAGAACACATTCAAACTGGAAACATACACACTGCTCACATATCATCCAAACACCAACCAGCTGACCTCTTCACCAAAGCACTTGGCCGAGATCAGTTCCATTCTCTACTATCCAAGTTGGGCATTACGAACCTCCATGCTCCACCTTGAGGGGGCATATTGACGTATATTACACTTGATCTACCTACCAATTCTACCTTATGTATATATCCATTTTATCTTCTCTTTTCTCTCAATCACAGATTCATACCCGTTAACCCATGTATAGTCTAACGTCTCCATATCCCTGACTTTTCTCCATATACCTTATATAGCTTAACGTTAACCATTATTGTATCCTATTTAAGTTGTATGAATCCAATATCTGTTGCTTCTGTTTTCATATCTATATCAATTCCTTTCGTTTATACCAATTACTTCACAATACTAACCCATAAAATACTTAAAACACAAATAATTAACAAATTATCACAACTCTAACCTAAACACATACCAAATGATTGAATTAATAACTAAACACATATCAAACTAAGCTCTAAAATATAATGTAATTTACACTTATCAATACTCCGAGTTTATTCTTAACAGTAATAGTAACCACCATTTTGAGCCGTGACTTCAAAATCTAATTCAAGGCTTCAAAAAGTGTTAGGGAAAGCTGGTGATGTTAAGAGAACACGCATGATGGTTTTAAAAGGTGTGAACTTTCATTATCATTAACTGTTAAAGTATAATTAAAAACTTATAAGAGAACTTATGATGCATTCTGAAGCGAAGTTTCCTGGTCGCTAACTTTTCCAAGCATTACCATTTTCGCATTATAAAGAAACACGACATCTATCATTGTAGGTTATTAGCATTTGCATTAATGTAACGCACCTAATATTCATCCATGAGAACACAAAATAGGGACAATAGAAACAAATTTTCGCAATGAAAGAAAGTACTCATGATTGCAAAAAAGCATTAACAAAATGATAAGTACCATAATCTCTTCGAGATAGAATGTATGAACCCACTAAAGTTCCACCTTATTAACCACATTTCAGAATGAAGAACAAGGGAAAGACAAAAGTCAATCAAGCAAGTCCTTTTCTTCGCAGGTTTGTTCAATGTTGCGAATATCGTACCAGACTCGGTACCGGATTCAGTTCTGGTACAGTACTGTACCGGTATCGAACAATACCGGGTACCGTACCGGACAATTTTTTATATTTATAAAATAGTCCCTGAAATTTTAAAATTTTTCAAAATAGTTCACTGATATATTGTACAGTTTACTGTTTACAAGTTTACATCAACCTTATTTTCAAAAATCTTAATAATAAATAATAATCACAATTAATAATTTAATAAAAATGACAATAATTTTTAAATATTT
>JAOSBN010000009.1:26690202-26725877 GCA_027563595.1 Erythroxylum suave
TTTTTTAAAGTAATAATTATTCAAACAAGATTTATATAATAATAGACTGAGAAAATGTTTTATATGTTAATTATTTAGATTATTTATTATATATTTTTGTAGACTAATTTTTTAATTAACAAAGACATATTTTTCCTTTAGAAAATTTGTTTAGGCAATAACAATTACGTTATAAGGCTTATTGGATATTAACAATTGTTTCTTTTTGATAACTTACCATTTTCTGTAGGCTTAGTTCACGTGAATTGCGACTAAACTGTACTCATCTTTTAACAGAGAGAGAATGATCACCAACGGCAGTAATTTTCTTAACGTGGTAAAATTTACTTCTCCTGAAAGCGCTTTGAAAGTTGTCGTTGCATTTTGACAAATTTCTTTTTTGTTTTTTGTTTTAAATTATTAATCAATAAAATTAATCTATTAATTAGTAAATTAATATGTTTTTAATAACTAGAGTTAATAAATAAATCAAACTAAAAAATTAGAAATTGGACAATTTAAAACTTTTATAATTAAACCGATCGAATCGATTGAATATTTTGATCCGAATTAATTTGACTTTACTTATTGTTAGAGATGGCTAATTGTATCTTATCTAATTCAAAGTTTTTTCACAAATTAATACCGTTTTAATTTAGTTGTAGCAGTATTTATTTAGAATACAATCTTCAATAGCCAAAGCCCATTGGGCTAAGTTAACCCCGATCTGTAACAATTTGCAATTTTATTTAAACAAAGGTCTAACACAATAATCAGAAATCAGTTTCATTCACCTAAAAGAGTCCCTTTAAATTCTGAAACAGGTCATGGATTAAAAGTCCAGTGCTCGGTAGCATGGATTTGGAATTAACTTGTACTAGTCTATTGAAAATTGAGTTATTCAAATTAGAATGTCAATAAAAATTTGATTCGTGTTAAAAATGATTATTTGAATTAAATGAAGCATTAGATCCTTAACTCTGAGCCAAAATCACTAATCAGGGCAAAACTTGGTCCAGGTTGTGCAACATACAACTGCACACACGAAAGCAGATAACCAGTGCTGAGAAGAGTCTTAAGCATTAATATACATTGTAAGTTCAGCTTCAGGAAATTTCGTTACTTGGGGGTCTCAGTGTGTTGCCTGTAGCTGAACAAGTCATGTGGCTAATGAAACTGTCATGCTGCTGATGACCTCGTACCTGCAGAATTTTCCTGGAACACCTATCAGAAATTATTCAGCTATAAGACCAAACAAGCGTGTCTCAAGACAAAAATTGCACAAGTTGAGGATGATCCCTCAAGATTATTGTTGATTAACTAAAGCTTCAGTTAAGGCCTCCGGACAAATTAGATCCTCTTCTTCCATATTTCTTCTGACTACAGAACTAAACAAGAAATTGACAACTACAATTCTACACTGATTACAAAAGCAAGCCAAGACCTAAGCACATAAACAAATGCAAACTAGCAAGTAGCAATTCATGCCCAAGCTTCTTCATCTCCTCTACTATTTACAATCCCATGGTTTCGAGTCTTCTTAACCGGTTTACTCATCTGAAATACAGGGTGTCTGCACAGCCTCCTAACTCTTTTTCTCAGACTAAATCTGTCCCCATTATTGCATTCGTCTTTAAACCCATTTCCTAAGTTTCCCATGTTGGACAAAGAAGCAGGACTGCTACCTGAAGTGGATTCAAATTCCTCTTCCTCATCTTTCTTTGGAAGGATACAATACTTTTCCTTGATATTGGATTCTACTCTATTCATAGTGGCAGACCTCAAAAATTTACCAGTGGCTGCTATCTCTGGTATACAGAAGCCCGGAACAGTTTGAGAAAATCTTTTAGGATCCAACTGTGCTCGGCAGGTGTCACTCTTGATATTTGAGGAATTGGGAGATACTGAGTGCAATCCAACCAGGGAAACCAATTCCTCTCTTTGCCGGAGGGTCCTTAAGATCAAACTCTTGAGCAAGTTCATTACTTGTACAGCATGAATCAGTGCCGTCAATGGATCAGCCATCTGCACCATAATCAAGAGGCATCATTGAGATATCTTTTGGCAAACAAAAAGAGTTCAATTGTTAGTCGTTAGAACTACAAATTAGCACCTGGTTAAACATTTCCTTATAATCCCTCTCTTAACAGTCAATTATTTCAGTAATCAACTAATGTATATTTTGTGTCAAATACAGCATGTCCCTCAGGCACTTGAGCTAGCTAGTCCTGTAGCAACCAACCACAAAAATGTACATCATACTAACAAGTTAACAAACCTGCGTCATGTTGGGAGCAAAAACCATAGCAATGTTGCGTGCATTCATCTTATTATACTGCTCATGTTCAACAACATCTGCCATTAAGTTGATAACCCAATCAAGCAGTGCCGCTTCTGTTGGAGCAAGCAACCTGACAAGTTGAGTGCAGTCATCCTCAGTGTTAGAATGCATCACTTGCTCTGGCGTGAGAGAATCAAGAATTCCAGAAGGTAGTTCCCTAAACCATGCCTAAAAAAAATGAGAAAGAACAACCAATCACTCATTATGGAACAAAGAAGAAAATAAATTTAGTATTCTGTACCCAAACTTATGAAATTGAGCAAACAAAAAAGGAAATCCTTGAATAAGCAAAAGAAGAAATTTATGTGTTCAATTATGTTATTCTTGCTTACCTTAATCAATCCTGCCAAGCAATGTACATCAATTCCACGTGGCACTACACCTTTGTTAAGCTGGTCTCTGACGTACTCTTCTTGGCTATCCTCGGCATTAATCCGGAATATCCCCTCTGCCTTGATGTACACAAGCGAACATGAAAAACAGTATTAAGAATTCTGCCTTAAGCAATAGTGTTGAAACTGAATGATCTATAAATTTTAAAACAGGAATTTGGCAATACCTTAAGGCCCCCTTCTACATACAATCTATTTTGCATCATAAGGAGGATGGTGGGCACACTATTCCCTCGATCATCATAGGAACATTGCATTGAATTGGCAGAAACTCCAAATACTTTTGCACTGAAATGCGAGTTAAGAAAGACATAAGGCCAAATGAACAGTGACTACACAAAACCAATCACTAAAAACCAACCAACTGATGCAATTTGTTCTAATGGCCACAGATCAGTTAAAATTAGGAGACCAAGTGAGTGTCAGCCTTTGTTCATCATGTTACAAAATGGAACGTCCATCTACAATCCTGATAATGCAGTACGGAATAAACACTAACAACAGAGCCATCTTCAAGGAATACACACAAACACATGCATATAAAGCACTAAATCAACCACTATTGCATGTAAATAAATTAGAACCAAAAGATTAAATTCAAATAGAAAACAGATGAAGAACCAAAATTACCTGGCACTAGGCACTTTTCTGGGAACATGAGGTTCGATGTCGGTAGGCAAGCCAAGAAAGCCGTCAAAACGATCGAAGGTAACGTGAGATTCGTGCCTGACCTCCGTAGGCCACCCAATATCCATTGAACATGCATCATTATCATCATCCTTCTCCACACTGCACGTGACCAACGACTTCCTCAACGCCGCCGCCAACACATCCAAAACACCGAACTGACTACTCCCACTCTCGCCGTCGCCATTACGCCGACTACGATCTCCGCTGTCGTATCCAGACGAAGAACTAATAAACCGGTTTCTGGAAGCGTCATTGTAATCCTCCACTTCGTAGCACTCGTCGTCGTCGTCCTCCTCCTCCTCCTCCTCCTCCTCCTCTTCTTCTTCGCTCACGTGAACGAACGGATCCGGAGGAGTGACGGAGCTGAACTGAGTGAGTCCGACGAGGCCACAGGACTTGGATCGGAAAAGCCGAGTCATGTTGTGTTGGGCGGGTCGTTATCTATGTTTATTGCAGTTTTATTTAACAACTGGCGGGTGGGTGTGGGTATATAATCGCGAGGGACCAAATATTAGGTTTTAAGTAATATATGATTATAATTAAAATAAACAAAACGTTAATTTTAATTAACCAATTGAATAAGAGAGAGTGGAGGAGAAACCACGAAAACAGAAAAGAAAAAATCAATCGTATGTTACTTTGGAAATAAATAACGGAGACACGTGGCGTTACAAAACAATTTTTATTGGACTAATCTTGATATAATTATATTAGAACTAATGATTTTGTATAAGATATATTATAAAAATTTAATACATTTATTGTAATAATTGGTTTATTAATATTTAATAATAAGATTCTATAATATTGAGATGCAACTTTTTTTTTATAATAATGAGATTATTTTTGTAATTTTCAAGTTAGTGAAGTAGGAGAGTATGAGGCTAAAAAATCTTATGTTCGAATCTCCCTACTTACACTCTCTCGATCGAGCCTATCGTACAGGACTTGCCTAGTATGAAGTATCTGATTGGTCTGATTTGCAGGCTATTACTCAATCTGAAAGTTTACTCAATACGCATCCAAAGAATAACGGTTGTAAGTTCCTTCATTCTTAAAAAAAAAGTATCTATTTGTGTTGAAATTTATTGTTGTTTAACCTTTGTTATGGTCTAATTAATGGTTTTACTTATGTTCTTTGTTGGGTTTTAACCTTTTTTAAAATTGATAACTCATATTTGTTATTTTTATAATACATAATAATTGGTAAATTATTAAATTTTAAACGTTATATTAAAAAACATAAAGTCCTATTACAAAAAACAAATAATGAACTATGTCTGGTTGGAGCATGTGTTGTGATTGCTTGTTTCTTACCATTGGGGGACAAATCGACTTCCTTTCGAAACCATAATTTGGATCGATTTGTCTGAAACCACGCTCGGTGTTCCACGGGTGTTCTGTTCCGCCATTAATGGAACTCGGCCCTCATAACTTCTTAGGTCCAGGACTCATGATTCTTATCGAGAACACATAATAGAAAAATGTACACGTATATGGTACCTTCCTTGCCCATGAAATGATATATCCGATTAATTAAGAATGGTAAGTGGAGTGCTTTAGAACTGACTACGTACAGCTTTTACCTTCAGCCTTTTGGAGTGACGTTCTGATATAGCATGGAAGTTGTCGAAGAAGCAATTAATCTTTCCTTATCGAAAATGAATGGAAAACGACGGATTGTGGCTATAATTGCGATCGACCCCAACATTCCAACCAACTTCTTACCATCTGAAGGTTACTACAAACGCTTGCTATTAAAGCATCAAGTCACAGACAGATCGTGCATTGCTTTTTCATGCAAAACCAAACATAAAAGACCCAAAAGGTGGTCTCCGAAAGTTGCCTGAAATTACTTTCAAGCTACTCCAAGACTTTGCATCTACCAGAGCAGAGCCCCACAGGGTGGGAAACGCCTTAACCAAGTGGCTGCTTGTAACGCTTTAACTAAACCACCAACTAAGAACAAGGGCACCTTAACGAAAGCATGTTTGATTAGTGCTAACAATTATTATGAGATTATTGAAGCAAGATGGATGGAATTTGTAAATATTAATTAAATTCAATTTATTATTTAATTTTAAATTATCAATCTATAAAATTTATTTATAACGCCTATTTGGAAAATATGGATTAGATTCATTCTAGTTAAGAATTCAATATATACATAAAGACGATCTTATCAAGATGGAAATTTGTAAATTTTTAGGAGTTTACCCATGGCTGCCTACTTGGAAAAGTACGTGGAATATACTCCTTGATTATTGCGTCAAATTAAGATTGCATGCATTGAGAAACATTTTTGGCAATTTAAGGCATGTACTAAAATTAATTGTGTCCTCTAACCTTTCCGAAACTTCAAATTACTAAACAATTTTTTTAGTGTCAAGAGTTTATTATTGTTTATTTGTATTGAATTTATCTTTTTATTTTGATCTAAATAAAATTTTTTATAGCACTTTGATTCGTAAAATTGTCAAGAATTATTATTACGAGTCTTCTTATTAAAAAATGTCTAATTGGTTATGTTTTGTTATTTAACGTTATAGGAATTGACAGTAGATAAGTGTCTTTAACTTTCTTCTCTCAAACTTTAGCTTTTCAACTAAGCGCTCAACAAATTTTGATGTAAAAAAAATTGTGTGCACTTCATTTAAGAATTCTTTCAAATACTTAGTATGTGTCAGATCTCTAAGTCTAAATTACATAATTGTGTGAATGTTGGGAAGTTTTAGCCTATGTTTGATACTCAGGATGATGAAACAAAGCAAAAACTTGCAAGGAGGCAAGCAAAATAGGCATTGTTGATGAGTTGGCATGTAAAGGTGCATGTTGGTAAAAATCTTCAATGAGATGTAAGATTCGGATGTAAGACCAAAAGATAGATTTGGATGGACCTTAGGTTGAAGGTTAGCTGGACCACATATATGAGGGAGATATTTGAGATCTATAAGGACTTAATGTGTGCTCAAATAGAAGGACCATGACTAATGGACTTGACATGGGTAAGCATTGGACTCGATTAGTATGCTATAAAAGGCTTCAAGCTTGGATGACTCAACATCAATGGAAAGAGATTAAGGAAAAATCTTGAATGATTTGACAAATAAGATCATGGTAAATATACATCAATTCCAGGATCGTTCCTATCGTTTTATAGGCCCTGGGTAAAAAAAAAAGACCCCAATAAATTGATAATATACAAACATATAAATTTAAAGTTTACATGTTTGTATGATACATAAATGACTCAATTTATAAGTCTATATACTCAATAAAATATTAACTGATCATAATATCAACTAATAATATCTTATAAATATCATTAACAATAAAATCATTAAAAATAGTAATAGTAACAACAAAATAACAATAGCGGCAATCAAACAACAATATTAAACTGTAAAACAATAAGAGAATTGTACTAACAAATACACAGAGAATCATAATTTATGAAAAACAATTTCTTCGTACATTTTTAGATGCAAAATCATTAATAATATCATCAAGATCAATATTGTCCAACATATCCTTCTTAATATATAACACAGTTAAACCATTCAGCCTTTCTTGCGACATTGGTGACCTTAAGTACGTTTTAAATAATTTTAACTTTGAAAAACTTCTCTCAACTGATGCTACAGTCACAGGTATACCAAATAGAATTCGATAAGTAATTGAAACATTTGGATAACAATCTACAGTTTTAACAAATTCTAAAATTTCAACTGACGACATTAACTCATTTGGAAAAGTTATTTGCAACACTTTTAATTCAGAAAAAAGATCATCCAAATCCACATCTGACACATTATCATGAGAAAAAGTCATTGTAAAATTAGTGCAATATTCTCTTAATTCGTTATCATCCAATGATCTCAACTTCTTTGAATCAAATAAGAATCCAAAAATATTATCAAATGTCGTTAATTGTTCAAATCTATTCTTCCACGAAGCAATTGCCATATTCACAACAACTAGAAAGTAATTAGTTCTGAAAGAATCCTTAGCTAATTGTATTTCTCCATCATGGTTAATTCATTAAATTGTCTTTTGCTAATAATACAACATCGAGTTGGAAATGTAGGCTCAATATTCATCTCAAGTGCAAGACTTTTGGCAATATTTATACTAGAGCTAAACCTTTCATCTTTATATTTCTTAAAAAATATCATCATACATTCTAATTGCTTTATGGTAGCACTAATAAACATAGATTTAGATTGCAACTTTTTACTCACCATGTTAATCGCGAATAAAATATCATACCAAATAACCATACCAAGTAAAAACTCAAAACTCTCAACTAAACTTACCAAGCTTTTTGCTTCTCTCTTTGACCTGACATCATCACAAGATCTAGATAATTCCATCAAAGCCAATCTTATTTGAGGATCTTGAAATCTAATAACTTTAACACTTTTTATTCGACTCTCCTAATGAGTGTTAGACAATGATTTCATAGTTAAGATTATGACTAAGATTATGACAAGCACATAGCATATACAATGCTCTTAGATTTATTTCAAGTAATCATTTTTGAACCCCCTTGGTGTTTTCCCTTCATATTAGAACCATTGTCATAACCTTGACTCTTTACATTCTAAACATTAAGATCAAGAGAATTAAATGCATTCAATAATTTATTGAAAAGTCTCAATCCAGATGTGTCATCTACCTTCAGGAACTCTAAAAAGTACTCATCTATTTTTATTTTTTTATTTGATAAATTTACACATCGTACTAACAAATTCATTTGTTCTTGATGACTCAAATCTGGGGTACAATCAAGAATAATAGAAAAGTATTTTGCCTCTTTAATGATTGCTATAATAGAACTTCTAATGTTATGGGCTAATTGAAAAATCAACTCATTTTGAATTTTGTGACCAAGATAATGATGATGAATTTCATGACTTTAAATACGTCTAACATGATCTTGTATTATTACATCAAATCCAACAATTATCTCATTCAATCCTAAAAAAATTCCATTACCATTTTGGTAAAGTTTCTCATTGGATCCTTGAAAAGCTAAATTATATTTAAAACTATTCTTATCAAAACTTGTCTCCAATGTTGTTTTTCCTTTGCAATTAGTAAATAATATTTTAAGTTATTAAATATTCTAAGTTTCCCAAGTCAAATATTTTCCTATTATATAAGTTGTGAAAATGATTGAATATTATTATTATTACGACATGTTAAATAGATACATTCTTATTTTTATAATAAAGGAAATCATTTATGTAGTCTTTAAATTGAGTAACTTAAATTATTTGATTTAGTTATATTATCACTAAACTTATGTGAACTCTACAAGAACACAAATCTAACAATTATTATATTACTTGTGGCAAAGTATAATGAAAATTACAATTACAAAAAATAAATTATTTATTAATATTTAATTATTTTTATAAATAATAAGTAATCTAAAAATAAAAAAAGAAGAAACACAAATAAATACAATAGCATTTAATATTAATGTTATGATTTAAAATGCTAAAATAATGTCCACATTAATAACAAATTACAAATTAATTATAACATATTCAAATATTTAGTAAGCTAAAAATGCATTAAAAATCAGAAACTTTACCTTTAAATTATACTTAAAACTCAGAAGATAGAATCATTAAAATTTTTTGCTGCCAATTTTTGAGTTAGAGTACCTTAGATATATATGTTGATAAAAATAAAGAAATTAGAAGGTAAACATATACCTAAATACTTCAAAACTATTTATAATTAACAAGTTAACGTTAACTTTGTTAACTTTGAAAGTTAACGTTCTCTACATTCAATGTTAAGCAGTTTTACATTGAATGGATAGATAGCAGACGACGTTACAACGTTCTCTACATTCAATGGATACATAATAGAGAACTCCACCAATGTTCTCTATATTCAATGCTAATTTCGTTGAATATCGAGAACGTTCTCTACCTAAAGCACATGGAAGGGGCTTTGCCCAAGGCCGATATTGATCAATTCTAAAAGATAATTGCCACGTGGAGGACCATCTAAAGATGGTGAAGCTCTTTATGGATATGAATTTATCTTTTCTAATTAAAATGTAAACACTTATATTGTTAGTTGTGATATAGCTAAATCCTACCAAATAAAGTTAAATTTAGATAGGGGTACCATCCAATTAGTTAGTGTGATGCAGTCTGATAAGGATAGAGATGATCTAGTTAGTTCAGTTCAATTAGGATTATGAAGCCAGATGTGCCTATAAATAACTTATTTGAGGCTTGCTTTTAGGAACAGAGATCAAGAGGAAGGGAACACATTAAGAGAGAGCATTTCTTTATATGCTTTATGAAAAGTAATAAATATTAGTTTTTATCGTAGCTTTTATATGTTTATTCTTGCTTATGATTATTTAATGCTTTCATAATATTCTTATTTGAGTCTGAGGATAAACATTGCGAGAGTCGTGAGGCTTTTGAGAACAAGGCTTTGTTGGTCAATGATCACATGAAAAGGTTAGGTCTTGCTTAAATAAACCCAAGTGAGATTGTCGTGCAAAGGAATAGGAATAACTTCAGTATAAGTTTGGTGTCTAGGAAAACCTTTGTACTAATTAGTATTAGAGCCAAAATATTGATAGTAGGAGGCAACAATTTGACAGAGCATGATAACAGAGTGGAGGCACTCATAGGTCCAATTACTTAAGGGGAAGAAGAGGTCTTTTACTGCTCATCTTGGTTCGAGATTTTAGAGGCATAGATCCAACAATTGTAGCATTAAATAGCGGACTTAATGAAGGCGCAAGAGGATTTTAGCTTGGAGATCACAATCCTAAGCATGCCATCGTGAAACAAGATATTGGGCATGCCAAAAGCACTTTGGTGAAAGTGCCAAAGTCTTGAGTTTTTTTTATAGGAAATGAAGTGCCAAGGAGCTCAATTTTTTTTTGTGGAGTATAAAGAAATACTTTGCAGTGGCAAAGGTATTTGATTCAGAGGAGGTGTTAATCATGACTATGTATATGGTGAAGGATGCAAAATTGTGGTGAAGAACGATAACCTCAAACGACATTAGTACAGGTAGACCTCTAACGGACAGTTCCTCCCTAACAACATTTCATGGCTTGTGAAAGAAGCTTCGAAAAGTTTAAAGGCATATGACCTGGCGCGGGGATATGTTAGGAGATTCAGATCTTTGATGTTGGATGTACATAACACATTTGAGGAAGACAAGTTTAACTTCATAAATGGCTTCTAAGGTTAGGCACAAACAAAGCTTCAAAGGTAGAATTTAAAAGACCTATCAAGAGTGACAGTGGCTGCGGATGCCTTAAAGGATCTCCAAATGCTACCACCAATTTAAACTAGCAACAAGGGCAAGAATAATGGTAGGACACAAAATAGATTGGAGAAAAGTGAGAAGGTATGTGAATCTTCTTAATGCAAGTATAAGAAATAAACATTACGGGATATTGTTTATTTCATTTGTGAAGGGCCTTATTTTGCTTGTGAATGCCTAAAACAGAAGGTAGGTGAGGAGCAAATGAATTCTAAGATTATAAAGGATTAAGGAGAAGGAGATGATGACTCGACTAAAGAAGTCTACCTCAATAATTATACTATGTCATGCGTAATGGGCCTTATGAAAGAGTGTCTAAAGAAAAGCAAAGACTAACCGGACAGAGAGGGAAAAATGGTACGTTAGAGATGTGTCAAAGGCAAAGGAATCTTCTAGGGAACCATGTTCAGAGGAGTGCCTACATATTATTTTCACAAAGGCATCGAGTTCTTCTGATATGGGTGGTTTGTTAGATCCCTAAGTCTAAATTGCATAATCGTGTAGTGTTTATGAGCCTTGGCCAATTTTGAAACTTGGGATGAAGAAACAATGTAAAGGCTTACGAGCAAGCAAGAAAAACGGGCATTATTAATGAGTTGAAACATATTAATGCATGTTGGAAAAAATATTCAACAAGATGCAAGATTCAAATGTGAGACTAAAAGATAACTTAAAATGGACCTTAAGTTAAAGGTTAGCTGGATTATATGTATGAGGGAGACATGCGAGAGCTCTAAAGACTTAAGGTATACTCAAATAGATGGACCACGAGTAATTGACTTTACATGGGTAAGTAGTAGATTGGACCAGTGTGATATGAAAGGCGTTGGGCTTGGATGACTCATAATCATGGATAGAGATCAAGGGAAAATCTTGGATGAAGTGGCAGATAAGATCACAGTAGATATACATCAGCTCTAAAAGATAAAGACCATATGGGAGGATGATCTGAAGATAGTGGATTTCTTCAGGGATATGGATTTATCTATAACAACCTGTGTTAGGGGTTAGAATATTGAGGAAATTCAATGCATTATATGTTTCAGATATTTGACTATTCACTTATTTATGCATATGTATTTTTGACACATGCAAATATTTGTACATGCATTCATTGACATTTTTCCAGGTATAAGTGAATTTTTTTAATATGATTAAAGTGTGAATTTTGGATAAATTGTGTTACAAAATTTATTTGATGATAATAGTTATTATTTCAGAATTTTTGGTAATTTGTGGATTAATTGTCTTGGATAATTAAATTGGTGTGTATTGAAATAAATTCCACATTTTTGGAGACATTTAGGATATTTAGGAAAACTATTGAAAATTTGAGGTATTTTAGATTAAGAAAAATAAAGAAATTAAGAGACAAATTATGGAGTGACAAATGGACCTATTAATGTGTGACAATTGGACAAATTGATAAGTGACATGGTAGCCTACTTGGAAGACACATGTAACACATGCATTGGAGACATGTGTCAAGCCTTAAAAAGGGACACCTAGGCATTAGGAAAAATGGTTTATGCATTTGTGAACTTTTTTCCTCCACCGAAGACTTTATCTCCTCCTTGCTCCTCCATCATCTTTTCTACATTTGTTAGTGTTTTTGGCTCATCCATCACCGAAAACACTTCTAAGCCTTCAGCCATTTGGGATTTTACTTATTTCACACTTCTTGCCTTTGCTTCATCCACTGAAACTAGCTTGTTGCTCTCTTAAGTTCTGGAAAAATTTTTGAAGAGAGAGAAGAGAGAGAGAAGCTTAGTCAAGTAAGTTTTATGCATGTTTTAATGTCTTTATTGGATGCATGCATAATTAGAGTACATTTTCATGCTTGTGGATTGCTGTATGCGTAAATGGTGTTGATGCATGTGCGGGTAGTGAGGGAAGAAGCAAATTCGGAGTTATTTATAACCAGATGAAAGTTTGAAGTGTGCTGGAGTATGAGATATGCAGAATTTTACTAAACATGCATCTGTATATAGGGAATAACTTGAACTGTAAATATCCAAATTAGATGGAGTTTGATTTAGAGTAAGCTAGAGACATAGAACTACATTCTTCATGAAGGAATTGAATGATAATTATGTCCTTAAGAGTCTGGAACATTGACTTGAAGTTGAAATTTGTGTTCTACTAGAGTGTGAAAATAGTATGTGGGTTTTTTTTATTATAACTTAAATGATATTGAACAAAATTGCATGAAATTCACTTCATTAGAAACTTAAGACTTAAAGGAACAATTTTTTGGAAGATTTTTTTTGCCTAAATCCTTCATATTCCTTGTCAAAATGACCAGGACAGATTGAGCCGAAGGTCTGTTTTGGGAAGAGCTGGATGAAGTTGGAATAAAAGGTAGTGCACAATGCTGTTTGACAGTTTTGAACATCCTTCATTCTTTTGGTTATAACTTCTTCTCCTGACGTCCAATTGACATGAGAATTGAAACAATGGACTCTTAAGATATTAATCTTCATCTTCACAAAAAATTAGGACTTTCTGAAATGGATTGATGAAGAACTTAAGATGGAAATATGACTGTACTGAAGTATGATAACTGGGATGGTTTTACTAAACATACTTCGATATTCTGATTATATTTTGATCTGTAGTTTTCCAGATGGAATGATTCTTCTTTTGAATTAAATTAGAGTCATAAGGCTACGAATTGTATATAGAGATTAAATTCTAATTCTGCCTTTAAGAATCTCAGAATCTGATTTGAATTTGGGATAAGAATTCTGTTGAAGCTTAAGAATAGTCTGAGATTTTTTGAGTATAAATTTCAGTATACTAAACCAAATTGGATGAACTTGGTGTCATTGGAAACCTAAGAAAAAGAGGGAAAACTTTCTAGAAGGAAGTATTACCTATTTACCTCACCTTCCTGATGAGAATAGTTAAGCAAAGTGGACCCGAAAGTTGGTTGTGAAATAAATCTGGATTGAGGAATTGAGTATGGTTTCACTTGATTAATTATGTGACAAGATTAAGGATAAGAAACCGGGAATTTGTCATGAACATGCATTATACATATTCAGTATACATGAATGTGCATAATTGAATTCATAATTGTGCACAATAGTGATATGTGTTTGTATTAAATGTTTTAGAGGAACCCATAGAGCGACTGATTATAGATATTGCCGGGACTTCGAGGCAATAAGCAATAAGGGAGCTTTGTAAGTAATTTAGATGGTTAATTTTTGTAAGAAATTCATTAAGTAAGTTTTGATAGTTTAGCTTTGACTGATTTTCTTGCTATTGATTTGGATCATCGAATGATTTGCAAAGCTGTAAGATTTTGATATGCTTGAATCCATGGTATGAAACCATTGATTGATATGTGTTTTGAATTTTAGAAATTTCTGTTTTTGAATCTAATAAGTCCTAGTTATGGGTAAATAGGCATCCCTAGAAGGGTCTGCAGTTGCTCCTGTGGCACTTCGATGCTAAGACTTTGGTCTCTCCTAGACACTTCGGTGTCGAGACTTCAATCTCTCTTGGACACTTCGATGTCGAGACTTCGGTCTCTTCTGTATAAGTCTCATTATCTGATTCTGTAAATGGATGAACAGTTATCTGGTTTTATAATTATGATATATGTTTTATTATGACATAAACATTATTGTGTTCTGATTCTTAAGTTATACCCTCTTGTAATATTCAATTCTGTTAATTATAAAATCTATATTGAAATACGTTATGTCTGATTTATTGTTTAATGCATGTATATGCTGTTACATGATTCAGTATGATAAGTTGTCAGTTTATCTATATATTAGTTATTACTTACTAAGCTATATACTTAGCATGGTGGATTTGCCCAGTATAGGTTCAAAGCGAGGATTATAAAGGTTGGGACGAGTCAACTGCATTGTCTAATGAAGTCTGAGTCTTGTTTTGTCAAAAATGTATTTTTTTAGTTTATTTTGGCTTGTATATAACGTGTATGGTTTTGAATTATTGTAAACTTTTTATAATAACTATTATCAGTTTTTGGAACAAAGTTGTATTAAGTTCAATGTTATATGATGTAAGTTTGTTCTGAATTGCTTCCAATGAAAGATTTTTTAATGCTATGTTTCCTAAGATGTTTTGGTTTATTTATACTGTCTTGTGTGGCATCCATGTAGCACCCCACTCCCGTAAGACCCGAACCCGACATCGATAGTGACATCCGAGTCCGTGCCCCACGAGGGTGGCGTGCTAAAGGCCTGGTTCAATCCTAAACTTTTTCAATCACTTACATATCAATTGCACTTAAAAATCAATTTCATTAACAACTCTTTCCATTTTAGAAAGTTATTACAAAACAGAATTTATTCCAATACACAAGTTACAATAATTTACAGAAAACTCAATTGATACAAAATAAAGAAAATACAAATGCCAACGCGAACTGATCCCGACCTCTATGCTTCACTTATGCTGTAGGGATACTCCCGTTTGCCTAACGGGGTATTCTTCAGATCCTGAAAAATATTTGCAAATTTTGGGTGAGTTTTGCGAACTCAGTGAGTGACCATTATCGATGGCTCACCCAGTCACATAATCATATAAATTCACATTTCACAATCAATTACAATTTAATCATTCATATTATGCTTATGCAATGCACATGAGACTCACTTTCCATTTCTTACTTTATTGTGACCGAGTGTCTTTTTATCTAGCCCATATCCCTTGTGGATACCGAGTTGTATCAGATGATGTCCTATATCCTTTAGTGGATACCGGGTACATTCACAACTGAGCCAAAGGCTCTTATCACATTCCGAACTTTAAGTTTTTTTAGTGGCAACTCCGGTCACAACAACCTTTATGTTTCATGCATTCATGTAATGGAATGCATCAGTCACATTCATATATTTTCAAACAGTCACTTTCACATTCATCATTGGACTATGGTCCAGCATTCAACATTTATGTTGAGGAACACTTTGTGATCATGCATTCATGTCAGGAAGCATTTAGTTCGTCATATTCGCATATAATTACCACTTCGATATCTCAATTAACCATCATAATCATCAGTCTTGCTGTCTGGAACCCAACACAATAAATCACATTCACACAATTATTCAGAAATCAATCCAAACCACATAGTCAAACTAAAACAAACAATGGAATGAGACCATATAGGTTTACTCACAAGTTACTCCCGAAGCTAATGCCTAGAAGTGTCAGCAACGTTTGGAAGTTGACGTTCCAACTGTTCCTCTATAACAAAATAATACATATATATATATCACAATCTGCACAATTATGCATGTTCATTAATGCATATATATGGAATGAATTATGTACAATGTATGTTCATGACAATCTCGGGCATCCTTCCATCTAGGTTACACAACCACAGTCAAATATCGAACCTCACTTAACTAGCATTGTTCGTAGAGTTTTTACCTCAACAACTAATTTGAATCCAATTTCATAACCTAATAAGTCATTTCAGATTTCTCTCCAAACTCTGACTTTCGAGTCTACTATTCACGTCAAATCAGAGAGTGCAATTGATATAATTTGGTCTTATAAGTAGAAAGTAGATGAATATTCAAAACACAGACGGAAGCAAAATATAGACGGAAGCAAAAGGTAGACGAAATGCAAAAAGCAGACGATAAGAAGTCAAACATAGACAATAAAAGTCAAACACAGAAGGTAGGCAAAACATAGACGATAAGGAGTCAAACACAAACGATAAAAGTCAAACACAGAACGTAGGCAAAACTTAGACGAAATGTCAAAAAGACAGACGAAGTGTCTAAAAGACAGACGAAGCGTATCGTCTATGATGATGTTATAACACTGAAGCAAGGAAACACAGACGATAAAACACAGACAAAACGTATTGTCTATGATGAAGTCATAACACAAAAGCAAGGAAACACAGACGATAAAACACAGACGAAGCGTATCGTCTGTGATGACGTCATAACACAAAAGCAAGGAAACACAAACGAAGCATATCGTCTGTGATGACACCATAACACAGAAGCAAGGAAACACAGACGATAAAACACAGACGCAAAGTGGTCAACACAGATGATAAAATAGTCAACCATAGACGATAAAACACAAATGCAAAGTGGTCAACATAGACGATAAAATAGTCAACCATAGACGATAAAACACAGACGCAAGGTGGTCAACACAGACGATAAAATAGTCAACCACAGACGATAAAACACAAACGCAAAGTGGTCAACACAGACGATAAAATAGTCAACCACAGACGATATAACATAGATGATACGTCTTTACAGACAAAACATCTATGCTCCTAGACATCTCTAAGTCTTCATCAACTCTCATATAAACACCCAAGTATTCATACATGCTCAGTGGAGAAACTGAGCATATCACGTTTCGATATCTAACTCTCTACACTAATCTTATACATCATTTTATTTCTATTTCGACTCCAAGAACTATTTCACAACACCTGATCACTAATAATCCATCAAAACCCAAATAACATCATATCCCTAAATTTTCATCCCTTTAACGCAGTGTTCAAGAATACAATTATATGAAAATGCCATGTTCGTGCAGATGACAGTAACTCATCAAATTTATTTCAAAATCTTCAATTCTAAGAATTTATTCACTACCTTCTTGTTGAAAAACTCCAAGATCTTCAACTATCCCAAAGCCTTACTTCCATGCAAAATCACATACTCCTCTGTGAACACTAGCCAACTTCTGGTTTTTCTTAAGGCAGAAGAAACACTTTAAGAGTAAAGGAAATGGTGAGGGATATGAAGAATCAGAGTTAACTCTCAAAAGGAGTTTGATGGAAAACTCTGTGTATGTGAAGAAATTTGGAGATGATGATAACAAGAAAAGAACTTGGGAAAAATACCAACCCTTTTTTGACTCTTCAAATTACCCAACCTTCTGACACACAATAGATGCAACTGTACACTTGTCATTTTCCTAAGGTCTAAGTTTTGACTTAGTGTCTTTTGAACTATCTCCCTCTAACTCTCATCTTTACAATCCAACTATCTCCAAATCTTTATTTGTTTTCTTCTCTTCTTTTTCCTATTTTCCACAATACTCTATAAATTACAAAAATAAATCCTGAGTTCACCAAAATTCATAAATCTCACAATTCTACTAACCAATAATATTTTCAATATAGAAACATTTATAATTCTCAAAAGTTCACAATTTTTCATGAATCAAATTTCAATCCAATTATTCTCGGAATTATTCATAAATGCATGTACAATTAATTTCATGTGTAGAAAAATATCACTATTCATGTGTATGTGTATACCGTTTAATGCATGAGCATGAAAATACTTTTCTAAGGTCTCATTAATCACTCATATTTACTATTTTAACCTCCCAAAGGTAATGGGATGTTACAATCCACATATTCTCCCAGAAGGTATTTGGGCGTCACATTATCTTTCTTAATGGAATATAATCTCTTATCTTCTTAGTTGTGATGTAGCTAAATCCTATCAGATAAAGTCTTATTTAGATGGGAGTGTCATCCAATTAGTTAGTTTGATGTGATCTGATAAAGGTAGATGTGATCTATTTAGTTCAGTTTAATTGGGATTATGAATTGTAAAGTCAGAGTTGCCTACAAATAGCTTATTTGAGTCTTTTTTCCTAAAAGAACAGATAGATGTGAAGGGTACACATTGAGAGACATCATTATTTTATATACTTTAGGAGAAGTAATAAAGGTTAGTTTTTATTGTAGCTCTTATATGTTTATTGTTGCTTATGATTATTTAATGCTTTCCAAATATTCTTACTTGATTGTTAGAGTTAAACGCAATGAGCATCGTGAGACATTCAAGAATAAGGTTTTGTTGGTTAATGGTCACTTAGGAAGGCTGAGTCTCACTTAAGTAGACTTTAGTGGGATTGTCATGCAAAAATGTAGGTACGACTTTAGTATAAATTTGGTGTCTAAGAAAAACTTTCTAACAGTATGCACCTTAACTAAACATTTTATCAAATAAATGTTGTGTAATATAACTTGAATTATTTAGGGACATAGTAAATTCCACAAGTAAAGTATAAATGTCAAGGATTACCCTAGCAAACCTACAAATAACTTCTAACTAAATTTATGTAACTTAACCAACGAAGCACTTAAGTATGACTTAGGGGCCTTTTTACAAATACCTTATATACATTAACTTTAAATACACTTTAGGGTAGAAAACAAATGAACATTTAATATATACAAGTGATTAACTTTTATTAATGTGTTACCAATGATAAATACATAGATTAAGGGCTTAAAACAAGCTAAGTAACCTTTTTTTTTTACGTATATCACTTAGATATATATTGGACAATAACTTGGAGAAGTTAAAACAACTTATATACTGACATACGTGACTTTTCCAACCATCATGCTTGTTCCTACAGAAGTTATCCTAATAAATGTTTGTTCAGTTTTGTTCCAATTAGCATAAATGTTGGATGTTTTAACTAAGACATCTAACTATCAACTAACATAACTAAAGATTGACATAACTAATGTATCCTAATTAATTGTTAAATCATAAATGTCACTACTAATAACTAACGTAAAGTTTTGTTTGTCCATAATTTATCTCCTAGGGTACCAATTTTGTCACATCAATACTGAACATTGTCAGTAAACTAAGTGAACTTATCCCACTGAAAGATGCAATACCTACCTTTACAACTTTTTGGATAACTTAGGTTGCAGCTTCTTGTCAAGTATGACATAACCATATTATTTCATTTATTCACATTATGTCTCAACCTCTATTGACAAAAGGGTCTCATAGACCTCCCCTACTAAAAGAATATTGATGTCTAACTACTCTGAATCTACCCCACCATATACAACGTTGGTCATTTGCTTTCAAAATTGGTCAAGTAGCCTCTCTTTTTCCTATAAAAGCCTCAAACAACATATTGGGTTAAAGAATAAATACATGAGCACTCGCAACTATATCAATGCTTTGAAATAAAATGTTAACAACCTTTGCTACTCATTAATAGAATCGACTAGCCAACAACCCACTGCCTCTTACCAATGGCACCATAACCATAAGAATGCTTGATTTCAAATCGAGTTTCTAGTTCTAGAATGGATAATAGAACGATTATTAACTATTTTTGCTAAATACAAGAAGTATATCGGACCAGTATGAGATATCTTTCCACACAGGTAATTGCTTTTATTACTTTATAGGAATGGAGATAAGACATGTTTTAAGCAATTTATCTAGGTGATAAACTGCTTAACCAAGGATTAAGACAGTAATATCAATATGATGTCTATCAAAAGATATGAGGTTATTAGTAATGATATAACTTAAAGAAAAGATATGTTCACCTAGAGTAACTTAACATGTCAAATGTGAGTTCTAAAAGATAGATCGAATATATAAACAAGTGAACTCAGGTATTAGGTATGCCTAAACTATTATATATATATAGTATTTGAGAAAAGATATATAATCTAATAAAAAGGAATCAATAGTGTAATACATGAATAATATCATCAATTAAAAATAAGTCGAATTTTCAACGAGAATTCAGTTCTAAAACCAAGAGAATGCTTGATTTAAAAATAAGTTTTTAGTTTTGGAATAAATATTAGAATAAGTATTAAAATTTTTGTTCTAAATGCAAGAAGTGTATAAGACAGAAACAAGATATCTTTCCACGTAGGTAATTGTCTATATTACTTTGTAGGAATAAAGATACGACATGTTTTAAGCAATTTATCTAGGTGATAAATGGGAGATCAATGCTTAAAATAGTAACATCAATATGATGTCTATTAGAAGATATAAGAGGTTATTAGTAATGATATAACCTAAAGAAACAATATGTTCACCCAATGTAACTTAACCTGCCAAATGTTAGTTCTGAAAAGGTAGATTGAATATATAAAGAAGTGAACAAGGGTATTAGGTACGCATTAAAAATAATCTGTCAATTTTTCAACTTATATTGTGTGAGGATCCTATGAGGCTATATGAACCTCAAATCAAAATATCCTTTTTACTTGAGCTCGGGTTCTCGATAATTAAGTTAATGGTTGCTGTATTAGAATATTAATAGAAATTCAAGAATGAATCAACATAATGAGACATTCTAGGAAAGCGAGTTAGTTTGATCAAGATTGAGAAATGAAGAAAATCATTATAAAATTGGGTTTGAATAAAGATGTATTTAAAAAAGGTCCACATTTTATGTAGAAAACAATACAAATATGAAGCATTTATATAATAAGAATAAGTTAACGATTAATACAGTAAATAATCTAGGGCAGATTGTAATATCCGATTTTCGACATATGCTTAGGGTTAGAACCCTATGTCAAGCATTGCATATACATGCATAACATTAGCATTCATACACGAATTATAATTTGTTCACATTCAAAAGTTAGCATATGCACTCACTTGACATGTCCCGGGGTATGAAAAATGTTAAGCGAAAATGATGTGAATTGAATTGTTATGTCTTGAATTTTGGTTTGATTGAACTACAATTGGTAATTTGGAATTGATAGTGAATAAATGGGAGATTGTTGAATTAGTATGTACATTTGGAATAGGATAAATGCCTAGTGGTAGGATAATTTGATACACGAAAAATTAGAATGATTAAACCTATAATTGAGTGACATTTGGCATAGTTAAATGAGTGACAAATAGACTAGTAATTAGTTGACAAATGGATAAATTATTATGTGACATATAGACCAACAGTTAGGAGACATATGGACTGACTAATGAGTGACTAATGGCAGCATCTTAAGGTGATTAATGGTAGCTTAATTAAGGAACAAATGGTTAACATGCCTTAAAGACAAATGTAGAGATTAGAAGGTGACACCTAGCATATGATGTAGCAAGTTTCTACAACCGAGTTTTGCTGCTTCTTTCCTTTGTTTCCTTCACCGAAATTGCTCCTTCTTCCCTTTGAATTTGGGTTGAACCCTAGCTAAGATTCTACACCAAAACCATACGTACAACCTTCACCAATTAGCCAAGAATTCTGTTGAAAGTGGCCTTCACCTTATTAACAAAAACCAACTCATCTTCACCTTGGAATTGTGTTAATCTTGCTTGCTTGGAAGGATTGATTAATCTGGAATTTCAAGCATAATGGGAAGCTCCACAAGTAAGAAGATATTTGATCTTTATAGCATGTTAAATGGTATGAAAATGAAGCTTGAATTGGAGTGAAATGCATATGATATTAGTGATGAATTGTGTTGGAATGTGTTAATTAAACTTAGAAGTTTTTCTGTTTTGTTTATGGTATGTGAAAACTTTGGAGTATAGGGCATTATGTGAATGAATTGGACTAGAATTTAATGTATAAATAAGGTGGATTTATGTCAAAGAAAGATGATAAAAGAGTGTTCTTGAATTGAGAAAGAATTAGAACAATATGCATGATAATGTATGATAGTTTTTGGTTTGATTTTTGATCCTTGAAAGACATTGAATTGTGGCTTGTCAATTGAATCAAATTTGAGCTAGAATTGAAGATGTTATTGATGAGGAATTGGAGTATGATTCAGGCCTAATAGAGGTATCTATAAAGAAGATGTTTGAACTTTGGTGTAAAGGTGTCAAAATCTGGAAAAAAGTTACAGGAAAAGGATAGGCCACGATCGTGGCACCCATCCCACAATCGTGGACAGATGTAGTAGCTTCTATCTCGATCGCAGGGAGGTACCCCATGATTGTGGGCAAGGCTTTTACATGGTAATGTTTTATTTGTACAATGGATGGACTGATTAAGGATAAGGTATTTAACTATGATGCATTTGCACTTGATTGAGGCTTAAAATAATCATAATTTGATATTAGAAAGTTGGTTAAATGTGTGATGAGTTTTGATTGATAATTGATGCTATACTTTAAGGAAAAGAATGTTTAATAACAATGTATCTAAGTTTAGATTGTATGAGTGTTCAAGGAATAAAGACGATCATATGAATGCAAATGTATTCTAAAGGATATAAATAATGCATTAGGGATGAATGAAGGAGAATTGAGAATTATGTGAATATTTGTAATGTTAGAAAAGAGTTAGAAAATGTATATTTAATGAATTGAGTATGATCAAGCGTACTTACGGTGTTAACCTAATTGCAAACTAGCTATGTACAAGCTATGATGTTTGAATGATTGCAGTTGTGATTAAGGAAAACATACCCGGGAAAAGTCATTAAGCATGCGTTGAATATGATACATATATATGTGCATAATTGAATATGTATTTGTTTGATCACTTTAGTAATGTGTACAATGTATGTGTATTTAAACGCTTAAGTCGAATGCTATCATCAAGACATTGTCGGATCATCCAGACAATAGCATATACTGGAGCGTATTGTGAATCAACCTAGATGATTTTCACTAGGATTGATTTATTTATGTTTAATTCCCAATTATTGAACCATTGATGATCTGATTGTGATTGTGATAATTCTGGATATTGATAGTCTGAGGAGATTGATATTTGGGAATGTATTGGAAGTGTTATGTTTGCATCTGAATTCTGAAAGATATCTATATGCTCAACAAAAGTTGAATGCCGGTTTGAGAACTGAAGAACATGAGATTTTGTCTGTGCATCATGAATAAATGATATTGATAGCATATTTTGTGATTTGATGTTTCACATTAATATGCATGATCAGATAAAGGTGTTGTAACCGGAGTAGCTATTATAAAAGAGCTTTAAGCTCATAATTCTAAAATCTGCACGTAAAGCCTGGCTTTGTGATTAATGATCCTGGTACTCACAATGGGTACTGGACATTATTTGTATCTGTACCTGAAAGGCGCTTAGTCACAAAAAATAATAATGAAAGTGGAGTCTCATATGCATCTACATTTATACATTTTTTATTATGTTATCATGAATCCATTTCCGAAATTGTGATGATAATGTGATATGCCATACTTATGTAATTGTTGATATAGTGATTAATTGGAAAATGCATAATCTGAAAGAGTATATGAAATGTGTGACATTCAGTATGTCTTATTGAGATAAGAAATGTTGTGAATTTGGCTATATGTGAGTTATTTGTGTATTTGTCATGAGTGAGATCATCAATGATGGCTCACTCACTGAGTTTGCAAAACTCGTCAAAATTACAATGTGGCTTTTTAGGTATAAGAGAGGAGACCTAGTTCATAAGTTATTCTACAAGAATATTTTGGGTTAAGAAATGACTCAAAGGTCTATCAGCTGACATCTGAGGAATAGTAGATTGTTTTATGTAGTTTTCTTATGTCATGTAGAACTTTTGTATAAAGGCTTGTAAACTTTCAAATGTTTTGGTAATGTAAATATTTGTTTAAGTGACTACATTGTAAATTTTATTAATGAATGAAATGAGGAGTTGACTTTGTAAGTATTTTGTTATTCTTTATGATGCCATAAAAAAAACATGATTGCTCTAACATGCCATTATCATAGGATATGTCCTTGAATGTCCTCAGGATATTCTGGTATATTCACTATGGTAGTAGGGTGTTACAATTTTGATAACAGAGCATAATTTGGCATCCATAGGACCATATAAGAACATTTAGACATGATAAACAGTAAGAGATTCAGATAGTGACCACAACTATTTTTGTTATAGGTCATATGTCATAGGAGATCAAGTTGGAGAGTTAGCTGACATAGAGTCTGTAGGAGCCAATGAAGAGTCTCCTATACCTGAGTTTGCACAAATGCCTCCAAGAATTCCAAAGAGGAGAGAAAGGAGATATGATAAATTTAGAAAGTAGGGGGTTATGGACTTCTATGGAAGTACAGACTTTCTGAGGCAGAAGGATGGTTAGAGAGAATTGAAAGAGTGTTCGATCAGATGGACAGTGAGGAAGATGAAAGATTTGATTATGCAATCTCACTTCTGCAAGGTCTAGCATATTAGTAGCAGAAGACTATTTTGGATAGTGCCACCAGGCCTTGTAGTTTAAAGTGGGAAGATTTTCTGAAGGTGTTTAAAGAAAATTACATACTGAAGATTTATCTGAACAGAAAGATAAGTAATTTTTGGATTTGAAACAAGACAGTCTCAGTATGGCAAAGTATGAGATAAGATTTAATAAACTGATGGGGTATGCAACTGCCTTCATTCCTACGTTAGAGAATAAATGTAGGAGGTTTGAAGATGGGTTGAACATGGAAATTAGAACGAGGCCAACCATTTCTAATTTGGGTAGTTTTACGAAACTACGAGTAACCTCGATCATAATTGAACAGTTGTTGAAAGATGGTTAGGGAGAGTACAGACAGGAGTCTTGAGGAAAGAGGCAGGTTAAGTCTCGGGTTGATTATGGCAGAAGCTGCAGTAAATGCCAAAACAGATCGTCTCGATTCGAAACTAGATCGAGACAATCGGGCTTTAGATCGAGAGGTGGATTTGTTCAGATTGGTAGAGATAGAGGACAAGTGTCAAGAGGGCAATCACAACAGATGCCTGATTGTGAACACTGTGGTAAGAAGCATATTGGTGAGTGTTGGAGGTTATCGGGAGCTTGTTTCTATTATGGCTCTGTCGAGCATCAGATCAGAGATTATCCTGAAACGTTGAGACCACAGTCTAAAATGAGAGGAGGAACAATGACTGAGACAATGATTCAATAAAGTAGAGCTACTAGATTAGTATAGAAAGGCAGAGGTAGAGGTAGAACTTAATCAGCAGGGCCTAGTGTCAGGACTGAGGTGCGGAGTAATCAGTTGCAATCTCTGGCTAGGGTATATGTCATCACCAAACAGCATGGTTTTGAATTTTGTTCCACACCGGGCGGAAAATGGAACGAAACAAAAGTTTTATGTACTGGGTGTAAATACTAGTCGGTACCAGCTGTTTCGTTTGCTACCATCCGATATTTATAGTATCGGTCATATACTGCCCCCTCTTTCTTTTTTTCAAAGTTTTTTAATTAGTTATTTAGTTCAATTTTTATTATGACTTTTTAATTTTTATTTTTAAAATAAAATAAATATTTGTATTCCCAATAATAATTATACATTAAATAAAACTTAAAAATAGATTATTTTATTTAAATTTGCTTTAATCTTTTATATAATATTTATTAATAAAATATTAATAAAAATGTTTTATTTTTTAAAATAAATTATTTAAAAACTAATATTTATTTTATATATTTTTAATTATTAAATCAATTTTTATTTGAAATTTATATAGTTTAAAAAATATTTTAAATTTAATTACATTTATTAATAATTATTAAATTAATTTTATAAATTAAATTAAGATATTTATAATTTTAGAAATAATTAATTTTAATTAATTAAATATAAAATATTTAATTGATAGTAAATTAAATAATATATCTTTTTGTCTCATATTTCGATTCTACTTGGTTGTTTCTTTATCAAGAACTCTTGTTATAAATTGTAATAATTTGATAGTGAAGGATATTTATTGTTATTTTTATTAGATGTTTTGATGTAATTATTATTTATTATATAATGAAAATTGAAATAGTAATATTTTAAATACTTTTTATTGTTTTTAATTTTATATTTGTATGATGATGATTGTCTTTTTTCATATAAATTGTGGTTATTATTTATATGTGAAATATCTGAAAATTATTGTTATTTCATATTAATCGTGATTATTATTTATTATTATGATTTTTAGAGACAAGGTTAAAGGTCTATAGTACAACTGCATAATATGACAATGGACTATTTTGCAATTTTTTAAAAAATCATAACCTATTTCATAAATTTAAAAAATTACCCGAAATGGTACTCAGATATTGATCGATATCGGTATTGTATCATACTAGAACCCAATCCGGTACCAAGTCTGGTACGATATTCGCAACATTGTTAGACAGGAGGCGCAGAACTCCCTAGATGTGATAGCAGGTGTGTTGAATGTTTTTAATTTTGAAGCATCTATATTGATAGATCCAGGATCTACACATTCATTCATCACACTGCATTGACATCTAAACTGCATTGTGAGAGAGAGATATTGAAATGTGGATTAGAGATGAGTACTCCAGTGGATAACACTACAATAATTGGAGAGGTATGTAAAGGGTCTATGATTCAGATTGATCAGGTAGAGTTAGAAGTTGATTTGATTGTATGCAGTTAAAGGAAATAAATATTATTATAAGCATGGATTGACTCACTGCTCATAGGGTTGTGATGAATTGCTATACTAAGGAAGTAATTTTTGAATCCCCTAATCAGTCGAGAGTGGTGTTTCATGGAGATAGTCAAACAGTGCCAGCCAGACTAATTTCATTCATGAGTGCCTTGAGACTGATATGAGCTAGATGTAAAGCTTATTTGATTTATATAGTTGATACCTGAAATGAACAAACCGTTCAAGATATTCCTATTGTTAAGGATTTCCTGGATGTGTTTCCAGAGGAATACCAGGTTTACCCCTAGAAAAGGAGACGGAGTTTATCATTGATCTTATTCCAGGTATCACTCCTATATCAATTCCTCCATATAGGGTGACACCTGTAGAACTAAAGGAACTGAAGATCCAGTTACAAGAGTTGTTAGGTAAGGGAGTTATCAAGCCCAGTGTGTCACCTTGGGGAGCTCGGGTATTGTTTATGAAAAAGGAAGATAGGACAGTGAGGTTATATATTGATTATCTAAAATTGAATCAGGTAACAATTAAGAATAAGTACCCATTACCGAGGATTGATGATTTGCTTGATCAGTTACAAGGAGCTCAGGTGTTCACTAAACTTGATTTAAGATCAGGGTATTATCAGTTGAAGATGGCTGAAGCTGATATACCGAAGAGCGCATTTAAAACGATATATGGGCACTTCGAATTTTTGGTGATGTCATTTGGATTGACTAATGCCCCAGTAGCTTTTATGACCTTGATGCATAAGGTATTCCAACCTTATTTAGATTGTTTCGTGATTGTATTTATTGATGGCATTTTGGTGTATTCAAAGTGTAAAGAAGATCAATATGAGCACTTAAGATTAGTTTTACAGACAATGAGAGAGAAACAGTTGTATGCCAAATTCAGTAAGTGTGAATTTTGGCTTGATCAAGTAGTGTTCTTAGGTCATATTGTGTCTAGACAAGGCATACAGGTAGACCCAAAGAAAATAGAAGCAGTGATGAAGTGGGAAGTTCTGTGAAATGTGATTGAGATTCGAAGTTTCCTTGGATTATTCAGTTATTATAAGACATTTGTCAATGAGTTTTCACTGATCTTAGCCCCTTTGACAAAACTTCTGAAGAAGAATAAGCCTTTTAGATGGAATGGTGATTGTCAGAGAAGTTTTGAGGAGCTAAAGCACCAATTGACTACAACACCAGTGTTAGATATTCCATTTGGATCAGGAGTGAAGTGGGAAGTTCTGTGAAATGTGATTGAGATTCAAAGTTTCCTTGGATTATTCAGTTATTATAAGACATTTGTCAAGGAGTTTTCACTGATCTTAGCCCCTTTGACAAAACTTCTGAGGAAGAATAAGCCTTTTAGATGGAATGGTGATTGTCAGAGAAGTTTTGAGGAGCTAAAGCACCAATTAACTACAACACCAGTGTTAGATATTCCATTTGGATCAGGAGGTTATGTGATGTATAGTGATGCTTCACACTAGGAGTTAGGATATGTATTGATGCATCATAACAGAGTAATAGCATATGCATCAAGAAAGTTGAGGTCTCACGTGTTTAATTACCTAGTACATGATTTAGAGCTTGCAGCTGTAGTATTTGCTTTGAAGATTTGGAGACACTACCTAGATGGTGAAAATTTTCTGGTATTTACTGATCATAAGAGTTTGAAATACTTATTGAGTCAGAAGGAGTTGACTATGCGACAGAGGAGATGGATAGAATTGCTAAAAGATTATGATTATACAATTGAGTATCATCCTGGCAAAGCTAATGTAGTAGCTGATACATTAAGCAGGAAGTTTAATAGCAGTGTGGCTCAAGTATAGTTATTGAGGTTGCCTAACCTAGTACAATTAAGAGCACTGAATGTTGAGTTAAATTTGGGGCAGAATGAGGCATTGATAGCTACATTAAAGCTAAGACCTGTGTTACATGATAGAATTAGAAAGACTCAGAATAAAGACCCAGAATTGTTTAAGTTAATTGAGAAGTTGAAAGTGAATCTGAGTTTTGAATTTGAATTGAGAGATGATACATTGTGGTTAAAGCAAAAATTGTGTTTGTCCGATGTTAATGATTTGAGGAAAGAGATTCTAGAGGAAGCACATGTAGCAGCCTATGCTATGCATCTTAGTACTACTAAGATGTATAGCACACTGAAACAACATTTATGGTGGCCAGGGATGAAGAAGCAAGTGGCTGAATATGTGACTAAGTGTTTGACTTGCTAACAGATTAAGGCAGAACATTAGGTTCCAGTTGGTAAGTTACTGTCTCTTCCTATTTCACAGTGGAAATAGGAGAGGATTACCATGGACTTTATTATAAGTTTTCCTAGGACTTCGAGGCAACATGACACCATATGGGTCATTGTTGATAGATTGACTAAGTCGGCTCATTTCTTGCCAGTGAAAGAGAATAACCCACTAGATTAGTTAGCTCGGAGATATGTAAATGAAGTAGTGAGGTTACATAGAGTTCCAGTGTCCATTGTTTCAAACAGGGATCCTAGATTTACCTTGAGATTTTGGGGTAGTTTAAAGTTAGCTTTGGGTACAAAGTTGAACTTTAGTACTACATTTCATTCTCAGACAGACGTACAGAGTGAGAGAACGATTAAGATTGTTGAGGATATACTCAGAGCTTATGTTTTGGAGTGTTAAGGATCATGGGATCAGTATATGGTTGATTGAATTTGTTTATAACAATTAGTATCATAATACTATCGGTATGGCACCGTATGAGGCGTTATATAGAAAAAAGTGTCATTCGACTTTATATTAAGATGAAGAGGGTCTAAGGATTGTTGAAGGCCCAAAACTGATTCAAGATACTATGGATAAGGTGAAATTAATCTGTAGTAGAATTAAAGCAGAAAGATAGACAGAAGAGTTATTTTGATCAACATAGGAGGGATATGGAATATCAATTAAGAGGCAAGGTTTTTCTGAGAGTATCATCTTGATGAGGTGTGCTAAGATTCGATAAAAAGGGTAAGCTCAACCGTAGGTACATTGGTCCATATTAGATAATTGAAAGAGTTGGACCATTGGCTTATAAGTTAGCCTTACCTACTAAAATAGCTCAAATTCACAATGTGTTCCATGTCAGTATGCTTAGGAGATATCGATCTGATCCTACTCATGTGTTACCAATTCAAGAAATTAAAATTGCAAGTAATTTGAGTTATGTTGAAGAACCGATAAAGATAATTGGCTTTCAAAATAAGTAGTTGAGAAACTGAGTGATTCCTTTGGTGAAAGTCCTTTGGAGAAATCATTTGAGTGAGGAAGTCACATGGGAAACAGAGGAACACATGAGGAATCAGTACCCCTACCTATTTGACCATTCAGGTAAGAATTTTGAAGATGAAATTTCTTAAATGGGCAAAATTGTAATATCCAATTTATGACATATGCTTGGGGTTAGAATCCTAGATCAAGCATTGCATAATAGTAGCGTTCATACACAAATTATAATTTGTACACATTCAAAAGTTAGCACATGCACTCAATTGACATGTCCCAGGGAATAAAAAATGTTTAAGTGAAAATGATGTGAATTGAATTGTTATATCTTGAATTTCGGTTTGATTGAATTACAATTGGTAATTTGGAATTGATTGTGAATAAATGGGAGATTGTTGAATTAACATGTACATTTGAATTAGGATAAATGCCTAGTGGTAGGATAATTTGATACATGAAAAATTAGGATGATTAAGCCTATAATTAAGTGACATTTGGCATAGTTAAATGAGTGACAAATGGACTAGTAATTAATTAATAAATAGACCAATTATTATGTGACATGTGGACCAATAATTAGGAGACATATAGACAGATTAATGGGAGACTAGTGGCAGAATCTTAAGGTGATTAGTGGCAACTTAATTAAGGAATGGTTAACATGCCTTAAGAAAAATGTAGAGATTAGAAGGTGACTCCTAGCATATAATGTAGCAAGTTTCTGCCGCTGAGTTTTGCAGCTTCTTTCCTTTGTTTCCTTCACTGAAAGCTCTCTTTTGTCTCTCTAAATTTTGTTTAAAAGCCTAGCTAAGTTTCTACACCAAAACCATACATATAACCTTCACCAATTAGCCAAGAAATCTGTTGAAACTGGTCATCAGCTTGCTACCAAAAACTAGCTCATCTTCACCTTGGAATTATGTTAATCTTGCTTGATTGGAAGGATTGGTTACTTTAGAATTTTAAGTTGAATGGGAAGCCCCATAAGTATGTAGATATTTGATATTTATAGCATGTTAAATGGTATGAGAATGATGTTTGAATTGGAGTGAAATGCATGTGATATTAGTGATGAAATGTGCTAGAATGTGTTGATTGAACTTGGAAGTTTTTCTGTTTCATTTTTGGTATATGAAAATCGTGGAGTATAGGGCATTATATGGATGATTTGGACTGGAATTTATTGTATAAAGAAGGTGAATTTATGTCAAAGAAAGATGTTAAAAGAGTGTTCTTGAATTGAGAAAGAATTAGACCAATGTGTGTGATAATGTATGATAGTTTTTGGTTTGATTTTTGATGCATGAAAGAAATTGAATTGTGGGCTGTCAATTGACTCAAATTTGAGCTAGAATTGAAGATGTTATTGATGAGGAATGGGAGTATAATTCAGGCCTTATAGAGGTATAATTAATTAACTATAAAGAAGATGTTTGAACTTTGGTATAAAGGTGTCAAAATCTGGAAAAAAAATTAAAAGAAAGGATAGGCCACGATTGTGGCACCCATCCCATGGTCGTGGGCAGATGTAGTAGCTTCTATCTACCCCACGATTATGGGTAGGGCTTTTACATGATAATGTTTGATTTGTGCAATGGTTGAATTGATTAAGGATAAGGTACTTAATTATGATGCATGTGGACTTGATTAAGCCTTAAAATAAACATAATTTGACGTTGGAAAGTTGGTTAAATGTATGATAAGTTTTGATTGATAGTTGATGTTATACTTTAAGGAAAAGAATGTTTGACAACAATGTATCTAAGTTTGGATTGTAGGAGTGTTCAAGGAATGAAGATGATCATACGAATGCAAATGTATTATAAAGGATATAAATAATGCATTAGGAATGAATGAATGAGAATTGGGAATTATATGAATACTTGTAATGTTAGAAAAGAGTTAGAAAATGTATGTTTAATGAATTGAATATGATCAAGTGTACTTACGGTGTAACCTAATTGTAAACTAGCTATGTACAAGCTATGATGTTTGAATGATTATAATTTTGACTAAGGAAAACATACCCAGGAAAAGTCATTGAGCATGCATTAAATATGACACATATATATGTGCATAATTGAATATGTATTTGTTTGATCACTTTGGTAATGTGTACAATGTGTATGTATTTAGATGCTCAAGCTGAACGCCATCACCAAGACATTGTTGGATCATCCAGGCAATAGCATATACTGGAGAGTACTGTGAGTCAACCTAGATGATTTTCACTATGATTGATTTATTTCCATTTAATTCCCAAGTATTGAATTGTTATTGTTCTAATTGTGATTGTGATAATTCTGGACATTAATAGTCCAAGATGGTTGATATTTGGGAATGTATTAGAAGCGTTTTGTTTGCATCTGAATTCTGAAAGATATCTGTATACTTAACAAAAGTTGAATGCTAGTCTGAGAACCAAAGAACATGAGATTTTGTCTGTGCATCATGAATAATTGATATTGTTAGCCTATTTTTGTGATTTGGTACATTACATTAATATGCATAATCAAATAATGGTGTTGTGACTGGAGTAGCTAGTCTGAAAGAGTTTTAAGCTCATAATTCTGAAATCTACACGTAGAGTCTGGCTTCGTGATTAATGAGCTCAGTACTCACTATGAGTATGGTACAATATGTGTATCTATATCTGGAAGGCGATTGGTCACAACAAACAATAACAAAAGTAGAGTCTCATATGCATCTACATTTGTACATTGTTTATTATATTATCATGAATCCATTTTCGAAATTGTGATGATAAAGTGATATGTCATACTTGTGTAATTGTTGATACAGTGATTAATTGGAAAATGCATAATCTGAAAGAGTATATGAAATGTGTGACGTTCAGTATGTCTTATTTACATAAGAAATGTTGTGAATCTGGTTATATGTGAGTTATTTGTGTATTTTCATGAGTGAGATCGAGGAGACCTAATTCCTAAGTTACTCTAGAAGAACATTTTGGAATAAGAAATGACTCAAAGGTCTGTCAGCTGACATCTGAGGAATAGTAGACTGTTTTATATAGTTTTCTTATGTCATGTGTAGAACTTTTGTATAAAGGCTTGTAAACTTTCAAATGTTTTGGTAATGTAAATATTTGTTTAAATGACTACAATGTAAATTTTGTTAATGAATGAAATGAGGAGTTGACTTTGTAAGCATTTTGTTATTCTTTATGATGTCATATAAGAGAACATGACTGCTCTAATATGCCATTATCATAAGATACGTACTTAAATGTCCTCATGATATTCTGGTACATACGTTATGGTAGTGGGGTGTTACACAGAGTATGTTAAATTCATTAAAGGGTCAATTCAATAGTTGAAAAGTCATATATATCTAACAGATGAATCATAATATGCTCTCATAATATATTGGTCACATGAGGTATCAAACAAGTATGAGAATTACACAATCATTTTCTCTTTGGTCCATTAACATCATTATGTATGAGAAAGAGTGTAGCGCCCCCTTACCGTAGGGTACATACTGGGACGCCCAGAGGTCATTCCGGTTCATATCTTACGATAAAGGCGAGCTACGTTCGATCACTACATTAACTTCACATAGCATCATATCATTACTCACTTACAAAGCATTATAAGAAAATCGCAATATTTTAAAACCAACTTTTTCCTCATTTCATTTCACAAAACCGAAAGTCTACATTGTATCTTTCAACACTTACTACATGTACATCATCAACCTAGTACAAAAATACTACATGAAAGAGGAAAATATACAAAGTCTATCTATTCTATCCAAAAATCTCAGCTGACTGACCTTTGAACCATGACATCTCTTGCCAAATCACATTCTACACGACTGGTCGAGCCTCTCAGTAGCTAGAGTTGTCTCTCGATCCTGAAAAGACAACGTTGCAATTTTGGTGAATTTGGAGAACTCAATAAGTTAACTATCATCGATGGTTCACTCAATTCATGCAACACATCATTTCACAAAATTGTACTTTACATCATATCACATTTTTACTTAAGCATAGGCAATTTTTTTTTGGCATTTTAATCAATCAAACATCTTAATAAAAAGCATATGGAATGCACATGTGACTCTTTTCTATTTATTGCATTGTTGTGACCGAGTGCCTAAACTCTTCCGTCTCTATTGTGGATACCGGGCTCATTTATACTTTCCCTTATCCGTTGGAGATATAGGGCTCATTTTACATAGTGAGCCTTTGGCTCTTAATCACATTTAGAGCTTTGAGCTCGTTTTCGATGGCTACTCAAGTCGCAACTCTCGTTATCTGATCATGCATTCATGTGTGTAATGCATCTCACAATCACTCAATCAATTCAAGAAAACAATTAGTTCATTCAACTCTAATTTATACTTCAATTGTCTCTAAATTTCAATAACATATGCCATTAAATCCCAAAGTCATTAGTAAAAATTTTCACTGCCATTTGATTCTTAATTCTACTGCTATTTGTCAATTGTCTTGCCACTTGAAATTTTTCCTAGTCCAAAATTTACCCAAATTTTTAGAAATTTTCTAAAAATCTCCAAAAATTCTAAATCACTAAATAAACTCTCCAAATCAATTTTTCAACATATAAAAACCACAATTCTCCACAAAATCACATTCACAATTCAACTATAAATCAATTATAATTCACTACTTATCCACTCCAACTGAATTGATACCACATATAATTCATCAAGAAAATAGAACAAAAAACCCAATATGTATCCAGTTTTTTTTCTGCACTTTTTCCTACTCCCTATACTGAACTTCAAGTCAAAATTGGAAACTCTTAAAGACAAAATTTGAAATTGATGTCTTCATACAAAATGTAGCTCTATGTTGCTAGTTTAATCAAAATCAAGAATCATCTCAATTGAACAACAACCGAGCAAGTTATGGCTAAAACACAAAAGCATACTCATAGGTCATGTTGTTGCAACATTTTCCAGCTCAACTACCAAATTTTTGCCTCCAAATCTTACTCTAACACAACTCATACCAAGATCACCTTTTCTACCTCATCACTCCTCATTCTCAACTCCATTTCAAATCCAAAACATTCTTAAATCAATTCATGATCTATATTTGATCATTAACCAAAAACAGAATATATTCATTGACCGATTCATAGTTGATTTTCTATACTCATCCTAACACAATTATATGGATCATCCAACTTCCAAAACATATCTATAGCAAATCATGGGTCATTAATGATCATTCACAATTACAAAAACATGACATTTACATAGATTTTTCACCATCTACGTCACACACATTCAACTCACAAAATCAAGTCATCAATCTCACATTTCTCATCATTCTAGTTTCATTTAAAAATACCCATAACATTTAAAGTATAGCTTACTTGGTTTAGCTTCCAAATCTTCAAAATAACACTTAGCCCTACCTCTCAAACACCTACGATCTTCATCTTGAAGGTGGGTAGGTAGGTTTTTTTTATGGAAAAGAAGAAGACATTATGGAGGAAGTGGCAAGTGAAAGATGAGAGAGAGCTAGGTTCAATTTGAATGGAG